>PVJL010003429.1:0-158252 GCA_004026885.1 Lyroderma lyra | reverse complement strand
ATATACACCCGTACACCACCGGCGCATACACCCCGTACACCACCGGCGCATACACCCGTACACCACCGGCGTATACACTCTGGCATAAACACCCCATATACCACTGGCATATATACCCGTACACCACCGGCGTATACACCCTGGCATATACACCTCATATACACTGGGGGCGTGCTGTGCTTCTTCTTGTACATGGTTACACCTCTGTATCTTTGATTGATTGATTCTTGTTTTTTTTATTTTTTTTTATTACAACCTCTGATGTGTCTTTGTCACTGTGTCTGTCAACCTTTCGGGGATTCATTCACGGTGGGTATGGACACGAGTTTCCATTGTTCCTTATCCCAGGGTCTGCTTTGCCATTTTCATGCTCTTTACCTTAGTGAACAACCAGTTCAAGATCCCGCCTTTATACAGTTCCTTGAGTTTGATGACTTGTGTCCCATTTTCTCCAGCACGCCTTTGTAAAGCTGGACCTGAGGTGACCAGAACCACTTCACTGTACCACCCAGTAGCTAACAGCTCTCCTACCAGCCCGCACGCGGCCTCCCTGATGCTGAACTGGTGCACGTGTTATGTCATCAGGGCCTTCGCTTCCTCTACACTCCAGCGCCACTTCTCTCCCCCTCGCTGGTAGCCTCTGCTTTTCTTTCTCACCTCCTATTTCCTCTTCTACCTCTTGCACTTTGTTGGTCTTACTGCTCCACTCAGCCCCTCCCCTTCACATTTCAGATGAGCTTTATCACGCCAATGCCAATGAACAGTTTTCATTGATTCTCCCCCTCCTTTTACTTGAAACTTCCTTCTCTTGATTTCTACGAGGTTGTTCTCCTTGCTTTATGTCCTGCCCATTTTTCTTACAAGGTTACCCTTCTTTCACTTCTAAACATTGTATTTTGCCTGGGGTTCTTCCTTGGTGTTTTGCCTTTTCATTTCTTACCTCTTTCTAATTCATTCAGATTTCACTAACTCTAGTGACATACTGATGGTTTACAAATTTCTGTATTTGACCCCTTTATCCAGAGCTCTAAACTTATACATGCTTTTCCCCAGTGAACATCTTTGCCTAGCTGTCCAACAGACACCTCAATGTAGAATATCCAGAATTAATTTTATCACTTCTTTGAAACTCTGTTCTGTAGTATTTTCTGTTTTGGGCAACACACAACCATCCATGAAAGCCAGAAGCATTAATTCCACTGAAAGCTTGGTTCACTGCAGGTCTCCTTGGTTCAGCTCATAGATGGCTCATGGAAATGTCTTCATGTGTCCACTTCATTTCTCACTCTTACAATAGGTGCGGTCATTTTTCTCATCTGGGCTATTGAGAAGTGTCTTGATTTTTCTGCCTTAGATTTTCCATCTTTGCCTGCAACCCGAGAGCTCCTCTGTCTAGAATGAGTGACCTGCCACCTCTGGTGACATCGCACTCCATCCCCATCCTGCCACCTGAGTTGGCTGTGTTTTTGACCAGCAATCACTTCCTTAGCCTTTGTCTTGGCATTTTTAGGAAGACTTTCTTTTCTGGAGACTTCTGTTCTCATAGTCTTCTATATTTAAGTCTTTCTCAACCTTCGTCATACTCTATTCTACTTTCTCTAGTTTGGATGTGCCAAAGCAGCTGACGAGGTTTGTGTGCACCCTGCCCTTCTGTATCATTGCAGTGTAAACAGGGAGGTGGTGAGAGGGCAATTCAGAGGGCTTAGCCTTTGAACCCGGCCCAGTCTAAGCTGCCTGGCCTCGAGTGTTTGACAGAGCCCTGGAAATAGTGGCCAGGACTACACAGGCTAGGGACCCGTCTTGCTTTGGTAAGGCCGCAGGCATAACTCGCTCTTTACCATTCTACCGAATCCCCCACATTCTCTCCACTCCCAGCTTCACTTTTGCAAATTCTCTTTCCCTTTTACATGAGACAGAAGGTAAGTCTTTTTGTTTACTACCAAAGGTGCACACAGAGACATTGCATTTTTGACCCAGGTCATTAGTTACACGCTACCAGAGATTACAATGTATTTGTCACACAGAGTCTAAATGGAGAGTGTGAAATACCAAATGGTGATGTGCCTTTTCATTGTTTTTTTCCACCGTATGGCCACCCCCACATTTTTTAAAGTTTAAAATACCATGTAAATTGAAGGTGGTAGTAGATAAAAGGAGGCAGGCAATCAAGGAAGCTGGACCTTAAAGCTCACATTTCTTGAGCTGCCTCTGGGGTATCTCCTAGGCTCTAAGAAATCTGGGTGCAAATCTATTCCCGGACGTTGGCTTAATAGAGCATTTACGTAACATTACTCTTAAGCAGGCATTCTTCTAAGTGCTTTCCGTCGTCCTTGGGGAAGTAAAACATTATCTCCATTTTACAGATGAGAAAACTGAGATAAAGAGAGCTTAAGTGACTGACCAATGGTTACAAAACTGGACAACAGGAGCTCCCTGGTGGTGTAGTGGCTAAGGCTCCGGCGCTCTCAATGCTGCGGCCTGGGTTCGCTTCCCAGCCAGGGAACCACCCACATAAAAAACAAAACAAACAAACAAAGAAACAAAAAAACAGAAAAAAAAAAGCTGGACAATGGCAGAGCCCGAAACTCAAACCTTATTACCACTGGGCTGTGGAGGGAGGGAGGGGATGTGAGGGTGGGTGGGGTCTTTGGTTTATTTCCTCTAAAACCTAGTGTTGATAAACGATGATGGATAGATGCTACCTCCATACACGTTGACTTTGAAATCTATCATGAATCTTTCTCAGGGCAGTTTTTCAGAAGGACTGGCCACATTATTAGCTCTCCCACAGAATTCTCTTATGAGAGAGACTTCATTTTTCTAACGGGTAAAACTTTAGACATTTGTAATGCCCCCTATTCAGCTATCATCTGTCTAGTCAAGTGCATAGCTATAATTTAAATAAGGAACCAACAAAATGAGAGACTTTGTTTTCAAAACTTAATGAAATGCTATAATAGAAATAAACTTGGTGTTTTTGTAAGACATGACTTTTTAGATTAATTGAAGATGATCTGTATTTGAGTGGGACTTCTTTTCCTACTCAGAAAATGTTTCTAAATGAATGGAAGCGAATCCCTTCTCCCCTGTGACACTTCCCCCTTCAGCCTTCCTCTTTTTAGGACAATGACAGAATGTCCCTGATGCCTGTTACTGCATCTCTGCCCGGAGAAGCTACAGGAGAGATGTTGGTTTTTAATTGATGATTACTGTATATTCTTAAAGGAACTCCATATTTTCTTAAGCAATTGCTACATTAAGAATAATCTTCTGGTATAATAGAATAACAAATGCGAAAGTTCCTCCAAGAAAGACATTTTTTCCTACTCAATACGTCACCCAAAGTTCTGACATGGATATCCACTGAGAGATTACTTGTGCAAAAACAAACAATAAAAAAGTTGATCACTTTTCCAAGAAAATGCTTTGCTTGGAAAGAAGACTGTAATGAACTTCACTGACTTCATCACTTAAAATATAGGTAAGAAATAGGGGCAATATCACCGATTGTATTAATTGCTCTATAAATTCATCTTTGGCAGTCTTTAAAAATGAACTTCAGAACCAACAATGCATTGTGATTTTAAAAAGCATTAATTAACTGCATAATATATATGTGTATATTTAAAAGCGACGTTTTATTCAAAAGGGCAGGTCTGTACAGATAAGAAATAAGTGATATAAGATATCGAAGACTGTAGTAGCAGCATTTTTCATTTACTTTATAATTTTCAAATACACATGTTTATTTATCCTTTGGCTAGGAGACCTCACAGATGTGTTGAGAATTATGCACACTTTATACAAAATCCCATGTGTGACAATATGTCTTTTACTCTGAAGTATGCAACTAACTGGCAATGCTAATGAACTTGGCCGGAAATGTGTTTCTGAACAGTGTAAGTCCTTTAGGAGACAGGAAATTCAAATAGAAAAGCCACTCAAGTTCCTGGGACATCACCTCCCTTGCCTCCTTGGGTAATTAGCTCTCAGGGCTCTCTTTATAAAATGGTAGGAAAGCCAAGAACACCAGCTTTGGAATCAGATCTGTCTGTGTTTATACCGCTCTCTTTGCATCTACTGGCCTTAGGCTAAGTGACCTGGGGAGCACGACCAATCCATTTTGCACTGAAGACATCAGACGACGCACCTAAGACACTGCCTGGCACTGCACGTGATGCAGCACGTGTGCTGCGTCGTGGCAAATGCACTGTGCTAACACGCGCACGCAAAGGAAGCTTCTCGGACCAGAATGAGCTCGTCAAAGTGTTCAACTGGAGCAAATGATAGAAATCACCAGAGGCCACTGCGAAACCCTCTTACTTCTGTAATACTCAAACACGACCCATTCCCTTAGCGCCTCGCAGAAGTGTCAGTGTTCTACAGAAAAGTAAGTTTGGAAACAGCAGGGTCAACAAACAGATTTTGAGTTCATGGATCAGGAGACAGATTCATGGGGTTGTACCAGTTTCAGTTTTTCCGGGTTTTTGGTTTTGTGTGATAGTGACACGGGCCGTTAACTTTGGGGGAGGCTGGGTGAAGGGTGCACGGGACATCTCCGGACATGTCTTTGCTTTTCCTCTGAATTTTTATAATGATCTCAGAAGATTGTTTTAAAGGAGCAAGCAGTAAACATGAATAAAATAAATGCCTCTGGCTGGGAAACGGATTTCACGTTTCCTCCATTCAGCACCACAAATGGTTCAATGTAATCACTGAATCTAATCAATATTTCAGCCTGTTTCCTGAGGTAGCACATTTATTCAGAGGCTCCTCTTCCCCCTCCCCCTCTCCCAGTCTTCTTCCTTCTTTTACTCATCAATTATTTAGTCTTCAGAACGCTTTGAAGGATACTGAATGAACAGCTAGAAGAAAATAGGAATGCCAGGCATCAAATTTTCAATCTGACTTACAGAGATCTACAGAGTGATTCTTCAATTGAAGTGAAGATCCTTTTCACCAGGTCTGATTAAAAATCAAAACTGTCCCTCAGGAACTTAAAATAGAAAACGATAATTATGCAATTAAGTAGTGCTGGACTATCACCAACTGAACAGCACTTTCTGTTAATACCCACCACAAAGTGGGCAGTTGATTTCAGCCCTAAGCAAGCCACTAAGTCCTTAAACACACAAGTGTGTTTAGGAATTCTACCCTGAACTTCCATAGAATTTCAAGTGTATCTCTCAGAATTCTTTCTGTCTCGTTGGTGTGTCCTTATTTTATTCTTAAAAGTTAAAATTAGTCATAACCGTCGTATTTTTGGATGAAGACTGTTAAGGTCATTCTTTACATTAAATGCAATGGACCAGATTTCTGTGCAGGATAAGCAACATTTCCTCCTCCTAGCATTGGGTAAGATTTGGCCAAGTACCTGTTGTGTGCCCTGTGGAAATTAAACACCAACACTCAAATCTGTCAACATTCTGAAAATACAAGGCCTGCTATGGTTAACACTAGCTCAGATAAACAGATTCTTTTCCTCCTGATTTACGTGTGTTCCTTTATTTTATCCTAGCATCCAGCTCTGCCTGAGACACGTTTATACCCCCATTTAAATATACGGAGTAGAACTTGTGCTTCAAGTGTTCCGAGGAGCAAGCAAGAACCAGCACGCACGACGAGACCCCTGTAAATCCCATGTGAGGCATTCTTGTTCTGTCTCGGTAGATTCTCTTCCTTTCTCATCAGCCTCTCTTGGAAGCCTATCCAAATGCCTCATGGTGCTCAATAAAGTAAAATAGCTTTCCAATAATAATATCCACCCTTATTAGAAAGCATTTGCATTTCATAACAATTGGACCATTTCCCTCACGGTGTGAGAATACATTATTGCTCAAGCTCTGCGTCTCGTTTTTAAATCCCCCTTTAGGCAAGTTGGAACATATGGACAATGGGGGCCCGATTTTCAGCATGGACACACATTACCAAGAATATACACCATTTCCACTGCTGAAAGTCTGGGCGCTTCTGCTTTGTGACGTCCCGGGGTCCCCCCCGCCCCCCCATTAACACAACACCGCTGGGCCCTTTTCCCTGGAAAGAGATTTCTGCATCTGAGGCAATAAAGAAGTCTCTGGACCTCTGGAAACATGGATCCCTGCCGCTCTATGCCTTCTGGATTTGTGCCTTCTGGATTTGTACCATTTGGACTCCTATTTGCTAGGTATCAGGGCACCTATCGATCCCTAGGATTCCGCCGCGGCAGCACATGAATCAGCACGGTAGTAACCAGGAACCCAGATCTCTTTTGAGGACACTTGGCCTTGCATTGAAAAACTCCCCTAACTCCAGCCTCTCGGGCACCAAAAGTTCTACATCGACAGCTTACGTCATTCACCCCTATTTAGTCTTCACCAAGTACCAGCAGCAAGCCAGACTCCCGGCGTTTCTGAAAGGATGGCGGTTCCTCACCCAAGGGGGATTTAGTCTTGCTTCAGACATCTCAGAACCCTGTTTTGTTTTTCCTGTGAGAGCTTGTCACACATTCTATCTAGCACCCCAACCTGCCACAGACAAGCTGTGCGCCCCTGCCTCGCCAGCTTGTAAGAGGTGTAAAGCATTTTCTAGCTTTGAGAGTACAGAGTAGGATTCTCTACCCAAAGCTCAAGACTTTCCCGCATACTTGACATTGAGTCAGAGTGCAAGGCGACGAGGTGATAGGAAACTATTGGGGCGAGGTTCCCACACGTAGGCCGGCTTGTCTTCAGAGGCCTTCCTTTGCATTATGCAAAAGTTAATCTGATCGTTTTGAAGTCAGGTTTATCTAGGCTGCATCGAAGGGACACAGTAAAAATGAGTTGTAAACATCTGCCCACGGATTTTAAACGTAAGGATTACCCAAATTCAGAAATTCCTCTCAGTAAGATTCTTATTTCTAAGATTACTGCACTTCAGCCCAAGAACAGGTTATCCTTGTTTTGTTTTTGTTTTCTTTTCTTTTCCTTGGGTTCTTTTTGGTGCAGTGAAGTGTTGCATTGAATTTCCTCGCTTTCCATCACGTCAAATGCTGTCACTAAACGGGGTTTTCCTACCAGGCTTCGTGGGCCCTGGGGAGCCGCTGGGGGTCACAGCTTCCTTTACAATAAGCAGATTCTTGTCATCCTTGAGGGACTGTGGAGATGATCAGGTGCTTGTAGGTATCCTTCAATCTCTATCCCTCTTCCCATCCCCACCCCGAAATAGCCCATCTACCCTACAATCAAGCCAAAAGCATGAATTTATTTTTAATAGAAGTTTCTAGCAGGGGAGGAAATCACAGTCTTTTAATTCTCTCCTCAGTCTAGCCAATTTGGAGGAACAGGAACTCCAACTGCTTAAGTGGGGACAGGGCTGTGTAGCCCCAGGCCCTTCCCCAGGGTGGCCCTGTTACTGTCCTGCTGTTAGCCTTCTGCATTCATCTTAACAAAGAGTTCCGTGCTCTCTGGGTCTCTCTGGAAGTCTGACCCCTTCAGTAATGTTTTGCCGTAAATATCTCCACCAGTAAATTGTTCCAAGGGATCCTGAAGACATCTATAAAATTTAATTGGAATATGCAAAATAGACGCTTAAACAAATGTAAAGGTATACATTTATCTTAATGTGGTCACCGAGTATCAAGTAAACTTAGAGATCCATGACAATTCTGATAAAAAGACGTAAGCAATGTTATCACAGGATGAGAGGGGACATGTAGGTTTGGTTTTGACGGAAGGAGGTTTTTAAGAGGTTACACTGTCAAGAAGGCATTGCAGGTAGAAGGGGGAGGACATAGACAAGGTGAGTTGTGTTTAAGAATGGCCCTCGGTGTAGTTTACTTAAAACACTGACGTGCGTGAGAGCAGTGAGATATGAGATACACTGAACTGTTTTATGGTGGGCCTGCTCTAAATTGAAGAATGCTTATTTAATCTTGTAATGAATATTCAACCAGTCAAGTTTTTCATAAAAGAGTATATTAATAACTATCTTTTAAAATTAGATGTTATATAAACCTTGTGTTTGTGTATTATTACATGTTTATTTATGCATTTTCATACCTACTTTTGCCTGTGGGTCTTACATGTATGTGTTCATTATTTTTGTAAAATATTGTCCCAAACATTGGAAATATATACGCAAAGCCTAGCAATACTTTTATCTTGCTTTTAAAAATATATTGTCATAGAACCAAGTGCTAAATCTCAATCTGTGTACGTGCATCCTATGCTTTTCTCAGAGTAGGTCCCTGTGGGGTTAGCATCTTTCTGAGGCACTCGTCTACCGCGCTGAGCCATGGTAATGGCACGCACTTGGCTTCTCATTGCCAAGGAAGCGTCCTTCAGGTAGCCCCGTGTCCCTCGGTACGAAGCATGACGAACCGATGAGAATCGTCAACTCGTTCTGAAATGACAGGTGAGCGTCCGTGTTGATTTGTTTCGTGAAGCTTCCGTTTCGTCCGTTCTCCCTCCCGCCACCTTAACCTGCCCTCTCAGGACTGCACGTGTGGCCTTGAGAGAGCCTCACGGGACACTGGCTTCCTGTCCCGCCCCGTCTGAGTCCTCTCGCACACGGTGGCCACGCTCCGATTCGGACACACTGCTGGGGTTGGGCTCTTCCTCGCGCGTGGTCCTCCTCGTGTCCCCTCTGTGGTCCGGAGGGCACAGTCTACGCTCCGCAGCTCAGCGTTCACAGACCGCCAGTTCTGGTCACAAAAAATCCCCTACGCAACCACTGGAGCCGCTCGACTCGGGGAACGTGTCCTTTGCTGCTCCGTGACTTCGCCCTGTCTGGGAGGTCATTTTCCAGTTGTTTGAACCTGGTGCGATTTGACCTGGAGACAGTGGTCTCACTCCTCTTGGCCATAAAGGATCTTTAGTGACCTCCTGACCCAAGTTATCTTTTCCTTCACGGTCTGCTTATTTCTGTTTTACTTGGCTCAGTAAATATTCAGGGACGTCTTCATGGAGGGGGGGCAAACTTTTTAAAATTATTGACCTAACATGACAAACCGGGACGCCCAGCACAGGCAGCCCACCGAGAGGCTGCAAAACCAGGCATCTCGCCCTCAAGGAGCAGACACGCCCGTTGCACCCATGCTCGGAAGATGAGCAATGGCCAGTCTCCAGGTCAGAGGAGCGGGCGGCACTAGTGGTCACACATGTCCTGACTTCGCCTGGCACCTGGGGCAGCCAGCAGTGCTAACTAACTGGCTGTACTGAGAGCAAAAACACGGAGTTTATTACCGATGTCCTTTCCCAACTCCCTCCTTGATATTTACATTTCAGAGATGGCTCCCCGCCCCCGAGAGGCTGAGCCCCTTTCCAAAACCACTTACGCATTCTGCCGGCCATACTGCGCCCCAGTGTGTGACGCACACTCACGTTTTTAGCCCAAACTTACAGGGAAAAACACTTTCGTTTTCTTTTTTTTAATTCAAATTTTTATTGGTTTATATTTAGGTACTTGTTTTAGGTATTAGAAAGGAATTTCAGCATTTATTGCATTGTCATATTCCAGGGTGTTACGTCGCATACGGAGATCGTCATTGATTTCTAGAGTGGCACGTTTAACTCATAAGCATAAATTAAAGAATTGAGAACACTTAGATACAGAATCCGTCCTACCCCTGTATAACGCGCACCCTTCTTTTTCCTTCATAAATTTGGGCAAAAAAGTGCTCGTTATATACGACAAAATACGGTAAATCATTTCCAAGGAAGTAGGTCCTCACAAAGTATCGTAAATGCTCACAGGAAGAGGAGGGTGGCAAAGTCTCTTCCCTGATTTCAACAGGGAGAATTAAGCCTCTTAGGTTTCATTCGTGTTTGTCTTTAGGACACCAAGGATGCTCTTCCGTTCTTGGATGACGACCAGAGCGCTTCAGAGCCCTGTGGGGCTGCCTGGCCCGGCCCCTACTCCCAGCATTCGCTCCCTCCACGCTCCTCTCTCCCGCGAGACCAGCTGCCTTGCTTTATGTTGTTTTACCTTTCCAGGGTTCACAGCCCGTTGCTGAAGCACAAGGGGATTTTTCTGGCTCGCCACCCCCTTCACCTACGTTAGCTTTGGTCAGATCTCTTACAGCTTGGCTCAGGCGTCCTTTGGTGAACAGCTGTCCCTTACACTAGCTGCGAAGCCATGCCACGTTTGAAGTATGCTTGCTTGGTGCACAGTAAGCGCTTTGCTACTACTTTTAGAGGGATGAATGAAAATGTGAGAAAATTAAAGTTGTCAAAAATGCAAAGGGAATGTCATTGAATAATTATCAAATATCTGAATGTAGGAGAGCTTCCCAAGGTTAAAAAAAAAGACTGTTGAACCTGTTTCTTTAAGAAAAAGAATGATAAATTTGATTTAAAGTGCCCGATGTGTACACACACACACACACTCTCACACACACACACACACTCACACATACAAAGCAAAAGGCAGATAATACATGGAAAAACACAGCTGCATTATAAAATTTTTTTCAGAGGCTATTTTGCAAAGAATTAAATAAAAATATCTAGAAAAGAGGAAATGCAAATAAATACTAACCCGAGGAGAAAAGAAAATCACCGACAAACTGAGAAATGCATATTAAAACGCGGTGCCATGTTTCGCGGTGCTGCCTACTACTGAATATGAAACGGGATGGAATAGTAAAACAGGAACCTTCTTACATTGCGAGTGAGAAATGCAAATTTGGGAATGGGAATGTAAATTTGTACAGCTCTTTGCAAGATGATTTGGCAATATTTATCAAGAACCTGGAGTGTTTACACTCTGAACAAGTCAACCCACTTCTGGGAATCCGCTCTGAAATGCGGTCAGAACTGCACTCGTAAAAATGCTGAATAGTCAAGGTTCACTGATAGCAGTGTAATGCCGGAGACGCTCTCAATGCCCAGGCTTGGAGGCAGGTACTGGTCTGTGGAGTATGAGTACCTGTGAGTGAATTTCTGTGCAGGCACAAAATACAGCATTCTCAGGTAGTTTTTAACCACATGGGAAATGCGTATTTTTTCATTATCATCTGGTTTAGCGCATATATATATATATATATATATATATATATATATTTGTAATATTAATAGCGAAACAACAGTCCACTTATTCACTATGATCTATGTTCAAAGTAAGTAGATGATGCATAAAAGAATTGTTCAAAAGACACTTTACCTTCAGCTAATCTTAGAAAGTTCTTAGTGAGGTCGTATCAACTTAAGGAGAGTACCAGGAAATGCTTTTCCCCATTGTTTATCCACCTACTTTCTATTTAGGCTTAGCTTTTATGTTCATCTCATTTGTAGTTCAAATAAATGTGCTTCTTGAGGTATTCCTTGCTTTGTGAAGAATAACAACATACCGTCACATTTTCATAACACTGTATACCAACCTGTGTGCTGGAATCAGAGATTTATAACCACATTTTCTATACACACTAGAAAATTTCAAAAGCTGGCATGTTTGGCTCAGTGTATAGTTTTTCAGTTTTACTATATTTTCAGAAATCATTGAACAAAAGTTTCAATGCTGCGAAGAAACCCATCTTAACTCTATAAAAAAGACGAGTAAATAGGACATGGTCAGAAAATTTGGGGGAAAACATGTAAGGGATGAATTGTGAGCTTATTTAATTTTGTTTTCTTACTTTTAGCTCACAGTCAGTTTGGTTTTGGTTTTATTTTCCCAGAAAAATCATTGACCAGTTTCCCAAAGACATTAGAGGTTTGGTAAGTGACACATTGCTTGGTTGGTTGTAGAAATATTAGCCTTCCTGTTCCTTACAAAAGCTGCAGGCCAAAAAACAAACAAACAAACAAAAAAAAAAAAAAAAAAGAAAAATAACCCAACAAAAACCCACAGCAGGAAGGGCAGATTTAAAAATTATTGTAAAACTTCCTTATTGCTGATTTGAGGTAGATTTGCAGGGTTAACCGTTTGTTTCTGTTCGGCGTGTACGGTTTCTGGGTGCACATTTGCATATGGTCTAGGAGCGTCGCATGTAATTCCTCAGCACTCAGCAGTGGACAGCGTGGGGGACTCCTGCTCCTGAAGAAATTTCTTTGGTTTCATTATCTCATGCTATTTTCTAATTAGAAATATTAATCCATCGGTTTCTCTATGGTAAGCTAAAGAGAGCTTGTTGGAAGATATTTGCTGGGATGCTAATTTGCAACACATCGGTGACAACAGTGAGATAAAATATTACAGAGCACCCGCTCCCTCTCAGAATGGGCAGCCTCTCACATTTTGCCGCATGAAAATAATTCGGTCTCATGCTTTTTCGTGGAATGCCCCTTGGAAGTAAAAGGAGCGAACTCCTCATCGATGCACCTTGGGCGAATCTCGGAAACAGCCTGAATAACCACGAAAGGTCACTGAGACCATGGGTTATGGTCTGCCCACACAAGAGATCCCACTGCAAATTTTAATAACACGACAACACCTGATGCACACTGCTTTTCTTAATAACTCTGGGAAGTATCCTTTAATAAAGAAGTTAACCTTGGCAACAAATGGTGTACCTTAAAATGGTAAATACGTGTTTTCACTTAATAGAAAGAAGATAACGGGAAAACTGATGTATAAACCTACTTGATCTAGTACGTTACCTGGTCTTGCTCACAAATAAGACTTCCAAAATGTCAAAAAACTGTTTACCCCACTCCGTTTTAGTAAATCTTATGATTTTCTTTATTTTTCCTTTTGCATACTTCCCTCTGATGCGATGAGACAGGGCAGTGGTAAACAAAATGAAGGTATTTTCGTGTTAATACGTTGTCTGTGCACGCTGGCCAGACCACCTCTGTTCCTAACAGAGATCTCGTTGGGTCCTGAAGTTCGCAAGAAGGGCGTATTTACGGGGGCCATGATCACATCTTCACTGCTAAGTGACCCCAGGCTGCCACGACAGGTGACATGTTCTGTGCGTACGTTCATCTGGATTATCATACTCCTCAGGAATAGTACAGGATGCCATTTACTATGTTTTTGAGTAAGTTTTACTCAAAATTATAAAAAAACAGAACCGCTACTGGAATTATGAAAAGAATGAGATCTTACGCCATCTTTCTTTGTTTCTCTAAAATAAGAATGGTTCAGCCCTTGTTATGGAGACGCCTATAATAAGGAACAAAAATCTCATTATTTTAGTGATAAAACCAACAGTAATTTCTCCTTTTAGAAACAAACGTCACATAGGGGACGAGTGTCATTTTAGAATTAGAGGACACTCTTTCTGTTTCCCGTGGGCATAAAAATATTTATCTTGTGTCCTTGTTTTTTTATCTGTTTATTTTATTGAAGGTCGAGAAAGGGGTTGCAGTGGGGTAGGACACTACGGTGAAGACTCAGTAGACACGGAGAGGAAGGACAGCAAAACTGGCGAAGGTCTGAGGGTCCCTGGCTTTCCAAGTATCTCTGACGCATCACAGTCCAGCGCTTGACGGAGTGCTCCGATGCCCTGGCCAGTCTCAGCCCCTCACGGCGGCCTCCCGTTGGGGGTGGTTACGGGGCAGATGGGAGGGCGAACCTCTCCCCATCACAGGTCGGGGTGCAGAGTGTGCAGGGGAGGGCTGTGGGCACGTGCCGGCCGACCGGTGCTCGTCGGGGAGGCGGCTGCCGTGTCTGTTCTGGTCGCTGACGGTAGCTTTCCCCCCAGCACAGTGGATGCTCTCTAAGGGAACGCCACCGGGACGGAGCACGTGTTTTTGGTCACGACTGGGAACAACACTAAGGTCGCAAGTACGGAGGCTGCGGGACAACGCAGAGGAGCCGCGCCCCGCCTTCAGGAGCTTCATGCTCCTGGAGTGGGCTCCCTACACCCCGCTGACTGCAAACACCGGGCCTTCACCTTCCAGGGATGACTTCCAAGGCGTGTGTCTAAGGAATAGGAGAAAGGAGCTTTGCAGGAACGTTCCGGAACGCTTTTCACTTTGCATGGTCTCACTTTCCGGGTCCTCCGCAGGCAAAGGCTGCCGTCACCGCGGCCTACATGGAGGAGCAGAGGGGTCCACGTTTACCCGTGCGGTTCTCTTCCCACCTCCGACGCCGCCTGAACGTGACGGGCTCTCCCGGTCCTGCCAGCTCTACTATGTATGCAAACAATTCTAAACGTCAAGTGTACGTTGTGCTCCTCAAGCCCAAACAGCTCCTGCTGCCGGTGGGTTTGCGCTACGACCTGGAGAAGTAATGGACTTCAGGTGGCCGCACTGAGCTCAGAGAGTGTCCCACCAGCTCCAAGCGGGTGGGCCCAGACGAGGCCCGAAGAGGCCGCGTCTGCGTTTCCCGGGCCTGCCTGGCCGTCCCCTGGTGGCTGCCTGCCTTCAGTGACCCCGGTACCCCCAGGCCCAGGGCCAGAGCCATTAAAACAGGCCCCTCCAACTCCAAGAGCGGGTCTGGCACCGCTTCTGCGTCATCTGGAATCGTGAATCACAGAGGTATGACTGTGAAGAGGTTCTTGTGTTTAGAAAACATTACGTTAGGAACATGAGCTTCCTGCGCTGTGCTCCGTTTCCTTGGGGTCTGCCTGAATCTGCTCTCAGCGATCCCACCCCATCCGAGCACACGTGTGCCTTTCGTGTCCGTCCCACGGGGTTCGAAGGGACGGAAGCAGCCACCTGAAGGAATCAGGCGCCCCTGATAACTGAGTGTGACCGAAAGAGGAGCCAGAAATAGCGCATGTTCAGTGTTTTGCTGTCTGCTGGCTGATTTATTTTAGAACCTGTACAAGTGATCTTGTGCTTATTTTTAAGCCTGTGTACATGGTACAATATAAATGTGCTCTACGCTGAACATCCTAAAGGATGTCCTGTGTGTCAGCGTGAGAACTAATAATATAAAAAGATAGCGGGTCCATGTTATGCTCTTGATATGATTTCTGTGTAATATAAAAATCCACATTTTTCAGAGAGAGTGATCACAAAATGTACCATGTTTAAAATAACCAGTCTGCACTCTGTGTTTTTTCTTACACATGGTACTTGAAGCAAAACACTTAAGAGGAATGTAGACAACCCAAATGTTCGATTTTCCAAAGGGCTTTGCCAGGATCTTTGGGCTTAAATTCTTTTCTCTCCCTCCTGCTGAGAAAGTGCATACATTCTGAAATTTAGTCCATTTGAGCAATGCTTTTTCCCCTTTGAGCTGATCATAAGCATATGGGAGTGGGATTGAATTGGAGACAAGCTGTTGATTTGTATTGAACACTCAAAAAATGTAAAATATCAAAAACATTTTTTAACTACCCAGCGATAGGCTGAAATGCAGTAGAAGTTCTGCGAACTGGCGTACAGTCGTCCCGATGTGGGCTCGTGGGGGTCGGGGTGTATTTGGTGACGGTGGTTGGAATGATTTTGCTTCGTCCTGAGAGTTACAAAGTTTTAGTTTTCAAGGAAGAGATTTAAGAACCAGAAAGGGACCCAGAGATTCACACTGTGGCCGCAAGAATATTATTACCAGACCTGGCCTGTCACCACTCCTTTGTTTTGCTGCTTTTGGAACCACAGAATTAGACTATCGTGTTGTGATCTCGTGACCCTGGAACAGCACGGCTGGAGCGGTGCAGGTCCGCTCGCGAGGCGGTGTTTCTCAGCACGACCATAACGCGTTTTCTCTCGCTCCAGCTTACTTCCTTGTGAGGACACAGGACGTAAATACGTGTGCGTCAACCGTTACGTTCTGTGATCGGTAAGGCGTCCAGGCCACAGCAGGCTGTTGGTGGTCAAGTTTTGGGGGGTCAAAAGGTACATGCAGATTTTTGACTGCGCGGTGAGTGGGGCCACAGCAGGCTGTTGGTGGTCAAGTTTTGGGGGGTCAAAAGGTACATGCAGATTTTTGACTGCGCGGGGAGTGGCGCGTCTAATTTCCGTGTTGTTCAAGGGCCGACTGTATTTGCTTTTCACTGCTCTCCCCAAGGGGAGTAGTTGACTAGAACCTGGACATTTGGATGGAAGTTAAGCCAAACAGAAAGTTGTGGAAGACGAATTAAGCCTTGTAAAAAGGAGAGGGCTCAGCAGGAGATGCCGTGGGCCTACAGGTCTACCTGTCTTAAGCAGAAACCATGTTGCCCCTGGGTCAGCTGTACCCGAATGTATCTGATGACAGACCTACATGGTTCTCACGCTTAACATCTGTTACTTGTTGAAAACGCCCATTTGCAGTCTGGCCCCCAAAACCTTCCGTGCCCATTTTTAACAAACTCCCCAACACATTGTGATGCTAGCTGAGAACCATCGCCCTAGGATTTCTGTGTGTTGCCAGAGATTTAGAAGGATTTAATCCAAATATCAACAGACCAGAGATGGAATTTTGGGGGCTTGTGATTTGATGCTTCACATCGCAGAAAACTGCATGTAATGTTTTGTGGCTTTGCCCCCTGAGATGGCTCTCACTCTGCAGTGTGGACCCTGCAGGAACATTCTGTCCCCTTTCTCCTATGAAATTCCCCACAGAGCAGTTCACTTTGGAATACTTAGAGCTCACACATTTAAAGAAACGGAGTCACGATGGACACACATGGAAGGAAAAACACTTGCAAAATTATAGATTGCATGAATAGCAGAATAGAGAACTTCCACTCTATCAGAACATAAAATCAAAGGAAGTGCTTTGCAGACCTGGAGACGGGTCCCCCGTCTGTGACTCGGGGCGGAGGGGCCATGCCAGCGTGGGCACGTCCTGATGTCACTGATGAGTGAGCACCGTTGCCCCTAATCCCCTCACACCCTCATCCTCATGGCCTGTCCAGGTTCCACTTAATTCCTGAGCGACTCTGTGAGTCCCGAAAGCCTGGTCCTCGAGGTGCTGCCCTAGGCCCGTACTTACCGGACACACGTCTCTGGACCCGCAGACCTACCGAACCAGAACCTGCACTTCAGAGGGTTTTAGCTCATTTGTATTTGTTTTAACATTTGAGAAATGCTACTTTCAAATACCTTCCCCTGCCCCTTGGATTCCACCATCCTGGAGCTTACTTCTAATCTGTTAATTTAGGAAATGCTGAGTTTTTAGTAACCATGCTTTTAAAGGACAGCTGCATTATTTTTGTACAAATTATACCTGCCCATTTAAGATACAAAAATAATACAGAAATGCAAATAAGGAAACTCACTCAACCACTTAGAAATAACATTATTAACATCATGATTTCCAACCTCTCTCTCTCTCTCTCTCTATATATATATATATATACTGATATAGATACAGATGTAGAAAGATGAATGGATGGATGGGTGGGTAAAAGATGAGAGAAGAAATATTACTGAAATGGAATTGTGCTATACAGAAAACATTTTAAAATACAAGGTATTAGGTTAATTTTTCTGAATTCAGAACGATTCAGAATTGATTAAAAACCAAAGAAATGTAAATAAAATTGAAGGCATTGCTGAACTTGAAACAAGTACTTCTTTATGAGAAGAGACGTTAGATTTTAAGTCTTCTAAAATGTAATAACATCATCAGATGGATGTGTTTCAAGTTTAGACATCTGTTATCTGTCCAATGAAGGATGAGGAAATGTCACCTCACTGCCTCACACTTCCGCCTCCCTGTTTTGTTTCTTCAAAATAATTTTTTTCTTTCACACAATGACAAGTTCTCTAATAGTCACATTCCATTCTGTACTCATCATTTCAATAGTTGTTGGGTACATTGACCTTATTAGAGCACTTAGCACACAGTCTCCCATCCTGAGTTTTTACTTTGATTCATTTCTTAAATGCAAATATTTCATGAAGCAGTTTAACTCTCTCCCCAAGAAAGTCTAATGAGTATGGTCTCTAGCTTTTTGCATAGCAGAGAAGGTATTTTATTGTCATATTATTGGAAGGTCCAAGTTGTGTGGATACATAATTCTTTTGTTATTTGTTGCTTAAACCTGTAGATATTGCTGTGTTTTTAGATATTATTTCCTTGAAGAAATTTTGGCTCTCTCTAATGAACCTACACCCACTTGTACATCACTGAATATATAAAAAAACACCTTTTCTATGGTTTGCTCTCCACATTTTTGTTGGGGGAGTATCCTGTGTGTTGCTGCAGATTTGAGTTTTCATTATTTCAGTACAATTGTAGTCTTCGATGTTTTGAACTTTTTTTTTTGTCTTTTGCTTACCCATTTACTTGTTCTCTTTCTAAAGAACTATCTGTGTGTTCACATTTCTCTGTTTTCTCTGGTTCAACACGGTAGTGATGGGTTTGGGAATATGTGGGAGATCGTGTCACTCGCTAGACCCCTGAGGCCTGAATTCTCCTGTGCTGCTCCCACCCTCTGGGAAGTAGCACCAAGCAGAGACGGATGGGCATTCTGAGCCATGGCCACAGGGCACAAGCAGAGGCGACTTAGAAAATACTCAAGAGTTATGGGAAGGTGTCCATCTGTTGTTGTTCATACAAATGTCAAACTGTTGGCTGCTGTCACTAGGAGGCCCATGTGCCCCAGCAAGGACAAGTAGCTCATCAGGATGCCTCTCTCGGAAGGTACAGTTTTCCTCTATGACAAAAACGAATGATCTGATACCAAGAGGACAACCGACAAAAGAAAAAAGTAGATACATTGACTTCCTCAAAATGAGGCATCAAAGGGCGTCATCAGTAAAGTGAAAAGATGATCTGCAGAACGGAAGAGAGTATTTGCAAGTCATATATCTGATATTTGTATCTAGAAGCTATAGAAACTCTTACACCTTAATAATCAAAAGACAAATAGGCCAGTTTAAAAAATGGGCAAAGGATCTGAATAGGTATTTCTCCAAAGAATATGTGCAAATGGCGAATAAACTCAAGAAAAGATGCTCACCATCATTAGCCCTCAGGGACAGGCAAGTCAAAACCACACTGAGCACCCACTTCTCACCCACGAAGGTGGGCACGATAAAAAAGACGGATGATAACAGGTGTTGGGAGGATGTGAAGTCAGGACTCTCGTGTATCACTGGTGGGCATGGACAATGGTACAGCTACTACGAAAAACAGTCTGGAAGTTTCTCTAAAGACCAAACACAGGTTTACCACATGACTTAGCAGTTTCACTTACAGGTATGTACTCGAGAAAAATGGGAACGTGTCACGTACGTTCATGCAAGAAGTTGTACGAGGCTGTTTAGAACGTTATTGGTAATAACTCCAAGTACAAACAAACAGTATGTCCATCACTGGATGAATGGGGAAAGGAAGTTCGATATATATCCGTGCAAAGGAATGTTATTCAGCAACAGATACGTAGCAAGTACTGGCACAAGCTGAACACGGATGCACCTTGAAAACATTTTGCTAAATGAAAGGAGCCAGTCACACAAGATTGCATACTGTCTGATTCCATTCATACGCGATTCAGAATCGGCAAAACTATGAAAACACTGCATAGATGGGTGGTTGCCGGGGACTGGGGTGATGGGGGTGGGGCATGGGACTAGAGCCACTGCTAGTGGGTGCCTGACGATCGGGTGTCTTTGGGTGGCTGGAAATGTTCTACTTTTAGGTTTGGTGATGGTGGCACAATGCTGTTGATATACTGGAAACGGTGCGTTGTACACTGTTAGGAGGTAAATGTTAGGCTGTGTGAATTATATCACTATGAGGTCACTGAAAGAAAAAAGCCAGATGGAGGGCAGTCCTGTGGTCAGGGTTCTCTTGGTCAATCACCACGCTTGGCTCTCTCCCCAGCAGACCCCGTTTCCCCAAGGTCACGACTTCCGCTCCCTCGCCCTCGTACCACTTCCTTGTCCCGCCTTCTCCCCAACCCAGATGACGCATTCATGGCGGTGCTGTGGTCAAGAGAGGCGTAGGGGGTGGCTTTACTCCTCCCCCGCCCTCTCTTTAACCCCACGGTCACATCTGATTATACTCTGCCTGCCTCCCCAAGGCGTCTCCTTTGACTTCTGAAAACCTCTTGTGAAAGTCAAACTCTTGGCCCGGGCACTTTTTCTAATGGTTGTTTTGGGATCAGGGCTGGCAGAAATATCTCATAATTCACAGGAATTATAGCTTCTGCCAGAGCTTCTTGCTTGGATGGAGAAAACAGAAATATAACTGAACCGAATGACGTGTTTTCCAAAGCTGCTAGGCTTTTGAGAAGTCCACTGGGTTTGTTTTTTCCTTTTTTTAATCTTTTGCTAAGAATGAGGATTATGTTTTTTCTCTTCTCTCATCCAGAAAAACATTTCATAAACTTAAGTTGTAAATCCAATCTTGTTATTTTTGTGAGGTCAGTTGTTATTCCAAGTTTTTTCTCAGCAGCTCACATCCTGAGAAAAATCACAGTGTTTCTTCCCACAGGGGACATTATTTATGTTACAAAACAACTTTGATCACTTACAATGACACGAGGAGGTGCCACACCTGAAGCTACCCAGGTCATTCTTTTCCCAGTGAACTCTGTCTGCAAACCCATTCGGATGAAAAGCCTGTTCAGTGGGAATATGGACTCACATCAAAGAAAGTGCCCAAACCATTGGAGTGGCTCGGTATCCAGAAATTCACTTCCCGACTAGGGACACATCCGGCAAATTTATTTCCAACTTCTAAATCCAAAATTCCCGAAGTTGCCCTTTCAGATTGCAACTCCATTCATATTAAAACATGCCTGTTACTTTTGGAAGAGATTATTAGAAGCTGAAACACGTACGTACGTGTGTGTGTGTGTGTGTGTGTGTATGTGTGTGTGTGTGTGTGTATTTATATTTATTTATTTTACCGCAGTATTTTTTGAATAGGGATTACATTTACAAAGTTTAAAATTCTCAAACTTGTGTAAGCAGAAATAGAGTAAAAATATTCTCTTATCTTTGTCTCCACACAATTTGCATTTCCAAAGAAAATCAGTTTAGCTGGTCCTATTTTCTGGCATGGATTTCAAGAAGTAGTCTGTAAATTTGAATATGAATATATTAATGTGTATATATATATTTTTTCTCTATAGAAATTATAGCAACTATATAGCTATTTTGTACATTTTCCTTTTCACTTTATAAGAAAGTCTTGGAGAGAGTTCACAACAGTTCATTAAGGGTTGTTATATTATTAAAATCGGCAGTGGGATCTCCCGTGTGGACATACCATAACCTATGGTCACAGTGACCTTTGTGGATATTCAGGCTGTTTTATAGATGCACCCAAGCTGCATGTATGAGGAGTTTGCTCTCTGACTTCCTCGTGTCATCCCATGGGATAGGTGTATGCTAGTTGGTCTCACCATTCACCCACTGAAGGACATCAGGGCTGGTTCCAGTATTGAACTATGATGAATAATTTGCTAGGAACATTTGTGCGCCGGTTTCTGTATGAACGTAAGTTTTCATTTCTCTGACATGGATGCCCAGGAGTGCGTTGGCTGGGTTCTTGGCAGCTCTACATGTAGTCGCAGAAGCAGTCAGACTCTTCCAGAGTGACGGTACCATTTACAGTCTCGTGGGCAAAGCACCAGTGGCCCAGGCACCCACGTTGTCACAGCATTTGGTGTCGCAACTTTATTATTGTGGCCATTCTGATAGGTGGGGAATGCTTCTACGTTTTAAAATATAAAATGTTACAAACTTTGTTCAGTGTAAAACATCCAGGAAATGATAGAAAATTGAAGCGGACATTCATTTGGCCAACATGAGATGATTCTTCAATGATAAAAAAATAAGTTAAAGGTTGTCTCTTACAACTTTTTAATTAAGTTTGGTTTTTGTCTGGACTCCTTTTATCTCCCAAATGAGCACAGATTTGTCTTTGAGAGTAGTAAGATGGTGGAAGTGTGAATTTTCATTACTGGCTAACTTCATTCTGGCTAACTTTATAGTTTTGTGATTATATTGGAAGAGATTCCTGATGGATAATACCTCATGAGATGCACACAAGACATTTTACTGAGATTAAACTTTAGTCTTCTGATTTTAGAATCCTCACAATGGCAGTATGGTAAAATGTTAATTCTCTTAGATAGTGCCTAGAGACAGATGGGATAATTATCTACATATCAAATATAATTATTTGGAAGCTACAAGCTAAATCATGAACAAAATTTCTTATGCATGAAGCTTAACTCTAGTGAACACCCTTGAAGAATTGTAAGCAATAGCATTCAAGACCACAACTATATTCAAAATTAGTTTTGCATAGAGATTTTCCATATAGTTATATTATCTATTTCTAACTTAATACTAGATCTCAGCATTTCTGCTCCTTGATGTTCCTATCAGCTTTTCCTCTGGTGGGTCCCTTTGACATCTGCTCCTTGGTTATTTTCTTGGGGGGGACGTCATTGAACTCTGTCATCCGTGTAGAGGACGTGCCAACTTTAGGACGTGTGTGCCGAAGGAGAAGCTGCTCGACTCCGGACCAGGGTACATCCTCCTTCCACGTTTTTCCTAACTCCATTCCTCGTGTGCACCCTGGAGCTCTTCAGTATTCGTCATCCTTGAGCACGCGTCTTGTTTACTGTCTTCAAGAGGAGGAGCACGTCCTGGGCCCACCGCTGTTTCTCCCTTGTCGAGTGGGACACCTCACCCACAGTAGTCACTCACCATGTGTGCATTTTTGTTGAAAGGCTGACGGAAGCACATAATGAATTTAAAAATATCTCCCAACTTCTAACCTCCACGGACATGTGTGTGATTGTGTCTTCAAGAAGTTACTTGCTCCTGACCTGCGTTTCTTCGAGGGTGTCAGGGTGATGCACTCAGGAGTTTCTGTAGGAAGAAGGGAATGTAGCCTGGAATTTCCTTTCCTCCAACCCCTTTCAGATATTCTAGTCTGAGATTATTGCCCATCTCCTTTATCTGTCTTTTGGAAAAATCAGAGTTTGATAAAAATGTCTTACGTGTTTTCCTTCAAATCAATGATTTATATCCATAAATCAAATGCTATCAGGTTGCTCCATTTTCTTGTCTTGAAAAGACTTGATGTCATTTTGTGGTTATATCTATGGAAGGATAATGAATCTTTAGGTCAATTCATAGAGAGTAATTAAAAAATTGTAATTGATAAAAAGTAGACTTATATACTTTAGAAACTATATTCTCTTAATAGAATATATTTGGTGGATTTTAGCTTAATGTAAATGGTTTGGTTATTTTAATCTTTTAAGTAACAATTTTCAACATTATAAATGATCTTTTATATTTCTTGCTTTTATAAATTAAACTATACACATTTTTAAAACTCTGACAGAGGAAATGATAGCACTTGAAGCATTGGCTCACTCCATCTCTTAAAGAGACATATTTCTTTAATATTTGAATTTACATATATTAATAATAACATGTAAGAATGTAGTGGAAAGTCTGTCCCCCAACCTTGTCCTCTACCCAGTTTTCATCTGCATTCTCATTTGATAAGCATTATTCTTGAGTTCTGACACCATCCGTAGTCTCTGTGGTGACTACCCAATGCTGCTGTTGTAACTTAAAAGCACCTGTAGACAGTATGGAGATGAATGAGCATGTTTGGAGTTTGAATAAAACTTTATTATGGACACTGACATTTTCATATAAATTCCCATGCTGTGAAATATTATTTCCAGCCATTTTAAAACATGAAAACCATTCTCAGCGCACAGGTTACATACAGAACAGGCAGAGGGCAGAGGTGTCTGATGGGCTATCGTCTGCTGGCTCAGCAGGCCACGTGGGGATCTGCAACGCAGACCCTTTCACTTCTAATTGATGTCTTTGCTTAAGTGTATTTTAAAGAGTGATTCTTAAATATCTCTATTGTTTTTGTCCTATATGTTCAATATGCTACTCAGGAAAGAAGATGCCACGATTCCTGAGTGATGATTAGCTGCTCGACACCTTCTGGGCCTTGTCTCACTTAACCCATCACCAGCTCTGGGAAGCAGACATTCTGTTTTATAGGTGAATAAGTGCTGAGGAAGTCAGGGGTTAGCAAAATTTCCAAGGGGTTTTACTTGCTAAGAGGTTTATCGAACTCCGTGTTGATAGAACCAAACGACTTTTTCAGGCACGTAGATGTGCTGCATGCACCCAGCACAGGTCTGGGCCCACATTCAGGGGTTCAGAGTGTGCTGTTTGTTGGTGGGTTGTTCAATGCTGCTGTCTTCTCAAATATATAAGCAGGGAGACAAACTGAATTTGCATTTTCATTGTGTAGTTTTTATAAGATTGGAGTGATTTTGCTTTACCTAGCTTCCTTTCGGGGGAATTGGATTGGAAAATTGGCAAATGGAGTTTGAAATACAAAGTATTATTTTTTCCAACTGTGACCCCAACTTGCAGTTATATGTCTAATTGAAGTTTTAATTTTGCAATTTCGTTCCATTCCCTCTTGAATCCTCAGATGTTCAGAACATTTGATGACACACGGATATGAAGGGATTGTTTTTCACAGTGGTTAGAGAAAGAATGACGAGTTTCTGTGTGGGGATTATAAAATACGCTGAAGCAGATACTCTTTTTTCTAACGCTGTTTGTATTTCATTAAAATAGATTTCATGGAAGTGGATACATCTTCCATGATTCAATCCTTTTAATGTGTTTTTAAATTCATTTTTCAACGGGGTGGTGCTACAATAGTAAGCAGAAGTTAGGAAAATTTAAGAAGTTAGGGAATGATCCATTGAAAATTGAGCCTTACAATTTAGTAAAAGTTAATTTGAATGTGACCTGACATTACATATAGTCCTGGAGGCTTGATTTTCGGGTTCCTTAGAAACGTAATTGCCTATAAATTGTTTTATATATAACGCCCTGATTTTGTAATATCATGATGCCAGCAAAACAGAGGGTATAAAAATGTATAAAGAAAATGAGCCTGGTTTAAAAAACTTTGGGAGCTCCTTTTAATGAACCCCAAGTTGGGATACATTTTACTACGTTGGTCAAGATTGGTTAGAGTGGTTTTCAGCTGTTGTTCTGAATTGGAATTACTAACCGACGCGGGCGTTTCTGGCTTCCAGCCTCCTGTGGGCTCCCGACCCTGCCTCAGAGGGGGTCTCGCAGGACAGACGCGTTTCCACAGAGCTAACAGTTGGAGCACTGGGATTCTGTCCTGCGAAACCTGAAATGCCACATCACAGGAAGCGTGAGGGAGTGGTAGCTCACCTGGCCAGCCCCTCGTCCCCACGGTGTGGGCATCGGGTTCTGTGACAGCACCCAGAGCCGTGCGAGGCCAAGGCAGCCGGCGCAGGCCGAGCGAAACTGGAGTGTGGGCGACATGCCCGCCATGGGGCTCGGCGGTGCCTTGGTCCCCACCGGACAGGCCGAGAGAGAGGTGGCGCGCGATGCTGAACGGCCAGCACGCAACCCGTGTTGTCTCCACTGGGCTCATAACAAGCATTTTCCTCTCGTCCTGGGGAGGTGGAGGTCTATCTGCTTTTGTATTGATCTATTTATTATACATTGATAACAACGGATAAACCTTATTTTTTTTTAGAGTTTGAATTTGTCGTCTTTGATCTCCGGGCTCTACCCTGCAGTCAGTTGTCTAAGAAACAGACTCTCATTCCTGGAAAAGTTTCAAGACCAAGACGGAAGCTTTCTTTTTATAGGTTTTTCTCCCTTTAATGTTAATTTTGTTTGCAACAGCTTCTTGGTTTGCTCATTTCCTTCTTATTCTTCCTCTGAGCATAATCTCAGGACATAGGCGTTTCCGCATCAGCTCGAATAATTAGTCTCCCAAGTCTAGCAAATACCATGTTAATAGTTCTGTGGCTTGCAGCAACTTATTGCCTGGAGCCGGATTGCAAAGTGCGAAATGCGGAAGTAACGTACCTGGCCAGTGGTGCACTCTGGATGCACCGGCCGTTTCCCTGGTAGTCCCGGAGGGCAGCGGTGTGCCCCGTGGAACGATACCTCTAGGTATGGTGTTCTCTCAAAGTGGAAATGAGCTGAAAATGGTTACCTGTCAAAGGCATTCGACATCGCAGTGCGAACAGTCAGCGGCTGTGGGAAGCAGTCTTTGCAAACGATGGTTTTCCTGGGCGAAGGCATTACACGTCTTACGGAAAATTCCCTTCTTTCCCTCTCTCATTCATCACCGTCTGAGCCTTTGCCCACGGAGGGCAGAGGTACCAGGTCTTAATGACAGATAAGCATCATCTCCAAAACGTGAATGCAAGTGAACTTCCGGTTAACAGGATGACTTTCTGGGTGCCCGTCGATTAGACGAGCAGTCCCGTGGCCCAGGCAACGTGGTCCAAGTGGAGAGGTTGCTGACCCCTCTTTCAGTATCTACCACTCTTTCAGCATCTTGAACTTTGCATCCATGACACCTCTTCCAATTTGTAATTGAACGTTTATTGCCGTGTTTGTTCATTTTCTGATTCCTCTGACTATAATAGAATAGATCCTTCCATGATGACAAGACATAAGGACATCTCCACAGAGAAGTGAGGACCGTAATCTCTCTTTGTAATTAAGGGACACTTTTCTGAGAGTCCTTCTGCCAGCATCAGAAAGTAAACTTGGGGTGTTAGAAGATACTAGTAAGCATAACCAATCCCTAAGTCAGACTGTGATGCTTCGTAGTCATGAACTCGACAACACAAATTCTATCCACTGCATCATGTATATTCGCCCGGGAAAAGAATGAGATTTAGTGTGACCAGATAGAGGTCTCCAAGCATGTTGATTATTTGAAAATTTCTTGGATTTTGAATGGCTACCGGTCTCCTTGACAAGGTGTAAAATTTGAATGACCAAAATGTACGTGGGGTGGGGTGGCGGGGCAATGACGTCCCCAGGATTGGGTGGAGAAGGAAGCAGTCTTTATTTCCTGGCAGTGCTTTCAGAGGCGTGTGGGTTTAAGCCTTGGGTTATAAAACAGAGCTCAGAGCTTGATTATTCATCAAAGCGTATTAGTACGGGGAACGCTACCCCACAAACACGCCTGCACATGTGCAGAAGTTCAAGTCTAGAGCGGAGAAAAGTGACTGGGGCCGAGTTACAGAGAATCGTTAAATATGCCAAGGAGTATTGCTCCTGATCGCCGGAGACTGCAATACAGTTGTAGTTTTTCTACTTCTTCTTTCTTTTGTAGTTCCTTTAGTGACTATCAGTCCCCTAGAATTCTGCTGGGTATAATGAAAATTCATGGGTGAAATAAGAAACAGATAGTCTCATGGGTTGTCTGCATCTTGTTTTTCATCTCCATATTTTTCTTCTTTTGTGCTTAATAAGACTGTTGTGAGGTTGAGCTTGGACATATTGGTGTTGTGTTCCTGGATGTTACGTTTGTAAATGAACTTAGCTGTTGGGGGGTCCTGTTGGTTCTGGTAGCTCAAATGATGTCCAAACACATTACTTGGAAATTGCCCAGATCGCTTACCTGTCTCTGTTTCTTGCTTGGTTGCTGCTGAATTTACAATATAATTGAGAGTCGGAATGAGTTGTTCTTGGTAGCGTGCACTGCTACAGCCCAAACTCTGATGTTTTGAAAAGATGTTTGTACGGACTAAAGTTTTAAATCAGAATATTACGGCTGTTGATCCTCATTTGCAATCACTGTGAAATAAATAAATCGGAATGTGTGAGAAAACATCCCTTCCCTAAGAGAGAATAAAGACTAATGAAGATCCTGATTACGGGGGTGCCGAGCAAAGGCAGCTGAACCGCCAATTTGAGTATCTGGATGGCTACGCAGAATCAGAGCCAGAAGCTTGCAGACAGCCCGACCTCGCTGTGCCCCCAACCCCTTTCTGTCACTTCCAAATGCTCAGAAATCCGCGTCTGCAGTCACGACTTCATGTCTAATTACATGAAATGGCTGGAACTCTGATTACTTCACGGAGAGAGGCTGTGTGTTACCGGCCCAGCGATCCTGCTGAAACCATCAGCAGGCTCTTGCGACATTTTCCTTATTTCAGTAAACTTCCTGCACGTCTACACTTCTCAGGGGTGACGCTGTGAAGCCTGACTAACCTGCCCCTCTGCTCGGGGGGAACCTCATCCAGCTTGTGTGGTAATAAGGTCACCTCAGAAGACCAGGTCCAGGCGTGCGTGAGAGCGTAAACACTGACAGACGCTCTGTGTCCATGTCTCTATTTCATTCTCGTTAATTTTAGGAATTAGGAATCACTATCCCCAAAACAGTAAGGAGCACCCTTGGCCTTTTCAAAGTAAACACAGCTCGTCACTGTTGGACTTCAGTTCAAGTCCTGTGGGCTCCAAGCTGGTCCCCTGCCTCAACATTACGATCTGCAGGTGGCAACCTGTCCCTGGGGAAGTCTGTGTGGGGGTTCCGCTCTGAGGACTGGGGGCCTTCTCCTTGAAGGGACTGGTGACAAGTATGGGCCCAGCTCAGCTGAGTGAGAGAAAAATGCCCCCTCAGCTCTGAACAGCAAAGACTGGAAGGAATGCCATGTGCAAGCCCTCCTCACAGACTCTTCCGGGGTACAGATTATGAGCAGATTAGATAATGGGGTCTTTGATCCCTGGGTAGTGACAAGGTCGAGAGATTCTGTTCTATCAAATTACATTTATTTGGCCTTTGATGTGTTCTTTGCAAGTTCCTGTCTGAACCTAACAGAAGCCGGGAAGTCTCTGGGGGCTGAAGCCTCACGGGCTGGGCTGACTAGTAAGGAGCCGTTATGAGCAGGGCATCTGACTTCTGACTCCCAGAGTGACCCGATCTCCAGCGTGATGTATTTTAGAGTGACCTCAGTGACCCAGACAGCAGCTATTTGCGTCTTTGTAAATGACATCCACACAGTGGTTTTGAACAGATAAGCATTGTAGGAAGTCAAATCATGGTTAAAGCTTGTGACAGTAATGCCACTTGGTACAAATGGTGTGTCTTATTTTGTTAGTGTTTTATTTTTATGACATAAGTACTACCTAGGCACTCTAAGATGGAAAATACTATTTAACAACAGTCACCAAAATTTTGAAAAAATCAACAACACAATTGCAGCAATGCTACTAGTTTGATGGATGGTATCTTGGATTTCCCCCCCATTTTTATGCATGAGCTTTATCCAAACAGTATGAAACCACAATAGTATTTGGTAACTTATTTTTGATTGTTTGCTTATTAAGTTTTTCACTTACTAGTATATCATGACTAGCTTTCTGTCATGACCTGAGATTGCACACTATTCCATACTACAAATGTACTAAAAATATTTATCTGATTTCCTCTTATTGGGCGATTACATTGCTTTGATTTTTCACAATCAAAACACGGGGAATATGAGTGAGGCTGCAGAAACAGTTGCTACACTATGGGGTGCCATCGTTACCATGTCAGTGGCCACGATCTGCCTAACATTTTCTTGGCCTTTTCGTGAGACTCGCACCTTTCCCATACTTCTGCATCTATGAATTCATCCAGGTCTTTCTTTTCTTTTGGATATTCTGGCATTCCTGGTGTGCCTATAGGAGACTCACCCACATGTGAGTCCCTCCACATGTCCTGTGTCCCTCCACATGTCGGCTACCTCCCAGGCACGTTCAACGACAGGGCCCACTTGGACCTTAGCACTGAGTGTGCAGACACCTCTCTCTGTAGTCGCCGCTTGAGATAGGGAGCACTCTGTCTTCTGAGTTGGTCAACGTGGTCTGGCATCATGGACTTTTCTTAAAAATTAGCATCTGATTTTGTTTATCAGAGTAAAGGCTGTTTGTTATATTTTCTGAAACAGGCGATAGGTTCTGTATTTTGAACACCAAACACCCTGAGACTAAATAAATACAAATCAAAGGTTTTTAGAGAGCAGCAGAGAGGAATGTTGTGACAACTCATTTGCTCTTAATGAACGCACAGAGCTCTGTGAAATAATCGTGTTAACCAGTGCATGGTCTTGCTGCACCATCATTTCCTTAATAGTCCGTCGGGCCGTGCCCCACGAAGATTGCATTAAAGAAATTAGGGTCAGCTGCTCCAGCTGAAATGCTTACCTCCTGTAAGATCTTTTCGAAGTCGTCAGAACCACAGACCCCCACGCCTTTGAACGTGCCTCTGGATAAAAGGAGTTTGTGGCCGTGAACAGGTTTCTTTCTCTTGCACAAATACCTGAGGAGAAGATCGTCATGTCTCCACAGCTAGTTCCTTGTGGATCCACATTTGTGCCTTTTCCGCGACGGCGAACAGCGGACTCTGACCCCAGAGACAGGTACTGTAGGGTAAGCATCACGCCACGGGGTCGACATGACGAAACATTGTTCGGATACTTGTGTCGATGGGGATACAGCTATCCCTTATTTGTTCTTTACTTCATTATTCGTCCAAAATAGAGTATTTCTAATAATTCACAGTTTCAATGAACTGATACTGCATGTTTTAAATATATTTAATGGTCAGCAAGAGTTACACCTTTCAGAAGATTCTTTTAAGCACTGGTGATGCTCAATTCGGCAATTTATTTTTGGGATATCTTAGTACAACTGAGAATATAAAGTATTCTCTCCCCCTTTAAATCGTTATCAAATTTCTCTGATTCAACACAAGATTCTTTCTCTAACATTATTGTTTAAACGAAAGGTATTTTGAATGGGCTATGCCCAAAATTATTCTACAAGAGGTCATTCAATCACATTGTTTGCTTTAAGATGCCCGTTGAAGAGTTAAGCGTTTACGTAGAGCATAATTGTAAGCATGGAAGTTATGAGGAGGTCCGATGCACGAGTGCACTGTGCCGACTTTTTCTGTTCTTCACTGACTACAAATAGCTTTCTCTCAGTGTCTGCTCCTGGTCCAGTTCCTTCTATCTGTATGCTTTAGGGAGCAGGGGATGTATGTGTTAGCCAGTTTTTATTACTGACAAGCAGTCATGGGCCAGCAAGGAAACGCCCACAAAAGACAGATCTCTACTCCATTAATAGCAACATGCTCCTTCCTTAAATGGACGACGGTAAAGTGAGTGTCTGGGTAATGGCCCGTGATGAGTAAGGATGCATTGCATTTCTTCGTGGCTCTGCAGTCCATCACACCTTGTTTGGCTTGGATCTCATCAGTGCATTAGAAGGTGATGCACGACCATTTGTATCGGACCTGGTCTCCACCGAGAAGACGGTCACTCGGAGGGAAGTGTGGGAGGGGTCACACGTGCATTGCTTCTGCAGGTGAAACGGTGACTTCGGACTCTCTCGTGTGCTCAGAGGACAATAGAGAGTGATGAAGCTAGGGGTAGCTGAAGAGCATTTCTCAGCCTCTGTAAATACTCGAGCCTACCCCGGATTGCGATGCTGGGGGTGAAGTGTGGGTTCAGAGCAATTCCCCTTCCGGAGAGTGTGATCTTACGCAAAAACTGAAAGGACTTGTCTTTCGATGGCTTTGCAATGACCCCAGCACTGCTGTCCGAAACAAACTGAAAAATTATTTAAATATAAGACAGGATATTTTGACATAAAAAGCATAAACTTTTAATTTTGTATCTGGAAGTGGTCCTGCTTCCTCAGAGCTGATTGTGAAGGTCATCAGATTAGTGATGTGATGGCTGTCATTCCATTGTTGATCTTTATCCTGTTATCTTTCCCCCCCAAATTCTAATTAGAGGTAGTTAATTGAAATTGGTTAAGGTAAAAGTAAGGGGAGAAATGGTAGGAGAAGTTTGGTGTAGCGGCAAGGGCCACGATCTAAAACCCGGACTTATGTTCAGTTCTTGTTCTGTCCCCTATGCCTGAGTGAGAGGCACCTGTCCCTGTGCATGAGAAGGGGGGCACCTGTCCCTACACTTGACTAGGGGACACATGAGGGGGGTGGTTCCAGGGTTCAAAGTAAAATTTAGCTCTAAACAATTTCCTGTGTAGAAGCAGTTACGACCCTTCACTTCTAGTATTTGTACACGAGAAATTACAAGCACTGGGGGAGTAAGTCTTCCAAGTGTGTTTCATTTTCACAGTAAACTTGCACTTTTATTAACTCCCAGCTTCTTGACGTCCCAGCAGAGGGATCTTAGGCAACATACGGGACTTTCTGAGCTTCGTCCATCTTATCTGTATGAGGAGGACAATAATTCTTAGCTCAGAGGATTTTGGTAATATTAAACTTGAAAAATGCATGCGTACCAGATAGCAGGCATACATTCTTGATTGATCAGTGCAATACGATATCTTCTGGAGATGAGAATTTTCATTGGCGATGAAAACATTTTTGGTGTCATTCATGTTAGTTATTTGAGATCCATTTTTCCTTTTATTTCATTTTTACCCACATATGATAGTTTCCTACTAAATGCCTTGCACATATTTAGGATAAAGTGATTGGGATAAGTAATTGGGGCAAATGCAAAGTGAAAACCTAGGTTGTAAAAGTAGTTTCTTGACCTCCAAATCAAGCCTTTTCATGGAAACTGCTGAACTATAATAAACAAATTAGGAAACAGTTTTAACGTGTGCAGATGAAGTGAGAAATGCCTTTAACTCGATGCTCTGTATTAAAATATTTCCTTGTATGAATCTTGTGCCCCTGTGTGCACCTGCAACTTTGCTCCATCTTTAATCATTCAACTAAGTGGGGGCTTCTCAAAGAGTAAGTTATATTTTTTATTTAAATGACAGCTTCTGAGTCATGTAGCACGTAGCTCGTAAGCTAGGACCAGACGCGTGGTTCAGAGACAGCGTGCTGACTCACAGGCAGAACGTGGGCCCGAAGGGTGCTCGGCCCCAGGACAGAAAGTCAAACAGCTTTTAAAGTACTTGAAACTATAAAGAGAATGTCCTCATTTTCAGGCGATTTTTTTAGATTATTAATATCAGTGATTTCATGTCACCTTCTTTTTTTTTTTTTACTGTGCTAGTAAGGTCCCATTACTTACATACACATGAACACATTTCAGGTGATTTTACCCAACGTTATGGTGGTCTGAAGCATTTCTTTTTTTTTTTTTTTTTTTTTAATTCATTTTTATTGTTAGACTTATTGGGGTGACATCTGTTAGCAAGGATTACATAGGTTTCAGGCATACAATTCCACAGTGCATTGTCAACTGGATGCATAATAAGTTCACCACCTAATGTGACCCCTCTTTCTATCCCCTTATATTTAGCTTCCCCCCCTCCTCTCCCACCCCCTCCCCTTTCTCCCCTCCCTAACCCACTCGTCCCCAAATAAACGAGTTTTCAGCCCCTGTGCTGGCAACACCTTATACTTAAATGACAAAAGGTTGATGACTATCATTCATGTTAGTTGAATGACATAAAGAGCTGTTGGGTCCCTTTTTGGATGAGAGTGAGTGAAAGAGACTATATCATTGTGAAAGACCTGTTTCTTCAACAAGAACTTTTGAGGGCTTTTCTAGAGCATGCCACACTGAGATGGGTGCTGAAGAGCACAAAGGAGTTGGTGCTCTGTGTTGGGAACATCTGGAGAACAGATAAAATCATCCAAGTGAACCTACAAGGAACGTCCTGTCCAAGGGTCAGAGCAGGTGATGCTGTGTGTTACATTTATACAATAGATACCCACATAATTTACATACACACGTGTGGGAGCGTCTGCATTGGTCACAAGTATAATTTGCACACACATAGGCACACAGACACAGTCAATTCTTGTTCTCTGGCCCCTCTGTGAACACTGAGTTAGTGAGCACAGACCTGGTGCTCCCAGGTAAACACAGGATTGGGCAGGTTCCTGAGACCCTCTGGTCACTTCGTCATCAACTGATCAGTACATAACCTTGTTTCTTATGTGTTTCTGTTTAGAGACCCCGAATTTAATAAATGAGGGCTGTCCGGAAAGCATCCAGCCATGTAAAATGAGAAATAGAGGCATTTGTGCCTGGAGTTTTTCCGGACAGCCCTCGAACGTGTCTTCCAAATAATTAAATATATGCGGCTTATCTTTATGATAAAGCACTAACTGAGGAAGGTTTCGTATTTTCTTGATCGTGGTACGATGACCGTGAACGCTTTCGCTTCCAGCCTTAGGACGGGCTGTCCACTATACCTTTCTCTCTGTCGGTCGTCGTCTCATGAATCGGCAAATTCAGCTGCTTTCCATCTTTCCCGTAGCTTCGTCTTCCACGCAGGTGTTCGCTGAGCATTGCTCCAGAGCGGGCTCCCACGCAGACGGGTGCATTTCCTCTTCCCGTCCCTGGGTGCGCACTGAACTCACAGCCAGGGACGCTATGACCAGGCCCGAACACGGCTCCTCTCTGTAGGAGACCGGGCGTCTTTCTGGCATTTAGGAGCACGAGATGGCGCCTCGGCACGACTGCTCGAGGATTGTTTTAAACGGTGGGATCACCCACGGGAAGCACCAGAAATGCAAAAAGCACGGCACTACGTAAACCCTTAGGAGAGACTTGATGTCGATGCTGAGATGGTGACAGATCAGCACGTAGGTGAGGGTAAGAGTTAAAAGCAAACTTCTCGCACAGCCCAGTTCATCCGTCGCTCAGCAAACGAGCGCCTGGCACCACGCTGGTTCTGCGAACACGGTCAGAACGAGCAGAGCAGGCTCGTTCTGACACACTGCAGTGAGTACTGCGGTGGAAGGAATCCAGTGCATTCGGCAAAAATCACACGTGTGTCACTGAGCAAAGACTTTGGTGAGGAAGGAGGTTCGGGTTGCCTCTAAAATGCCAGGCCCAGAACGACTGCAGGAGAGCTTAGATAATGTAAGAGCTGTGTTTCTCAGTGGCCAGATGATTGTTTTTATTGAAAAGCAGTGACCCACAGATTTGAAAGCTCAATAACGTAGGCTAATGAGGAAGTAAAGAGGGATTGCGGTGTGCCGGAGTATTCGTATTGTCCCCGGCGAACCAGACGTGTGCCTTCTGGAAGCCACCAATGTGTTCCTCCTTTCGGAGCAAGGCCATCTGGGAGTTTCCGTGTCCCAGCTTCTGTGCCAGATGGCTGTGGCCGCGCCCTGCCAGGCTCTGTGGGCTGATGGTTGTCAACTCTGGCTGATAATGGGGTGTTAGAAGCGACTTCTGCCGAGTGATTTTTAATTCCATATAGATGAGTGAACATCCACTGCCCTCTGGACCTTGGGACGACAGTTACAAGCAAAAATACATTCACATCTCCTCCGTGCAGCTTGAGGGTTGATGAGGCCTGAAGAAACCGTGCGATGACCAACATTTTTCTCCCTTAATACAATTCTGGTTTCCTGCTCACCTCCGGATGCCACAGTTGGAATTAACGGGCGGGAGGGAGAGGGCAGGCATGGGGACAATTAGCAGGCAGCTCAGACATGATAAGGTGATAGGAAGGAGAAAGTGGGTGGTCATTTCCTTGCAATATTACCCTCTGTGTCACTGTCCTAGGGACCCAATCTGGCGGGTTCTGCAGCTGTAGCTAACTAAAGGTCGTGCCTTAGAACAGAAGGGCGAACATCACGGTGCTTTCAATGATGTGAAATATCCCACAATTAGTTTTGCAGATTGATAACCTGGATGAAGCTTTCCTTTGGGTTCAAATATTTGTATTCATTACTTAAAATTTTGTGGTGCTTCGTTTTTCCCTATCTTACCTTGGAAATAAAATTTAACCTGAAGGCAAGTTTAAATATCTTTTGGTCATTCTCACAAGCTAGTGTTAACTGAGCACGTCATCTGCATTTGTTTTCATTTCTTTCTTCCTTATTCTGCTAAAATACTGTCACTACGCAAAGAACTCTACAGAATAATATTAACATGTGCTCAAGCGAAGGAGGATTTGGACGTGGCTACTTGATTTTTGTCTGAACCCCAGGAAGGATGGATTGGAAATCAGCTCTGATCGGGAGAAGATTTCGGGGAAGAAAATCAGGAATTTAGGAATTTAGGTTGGGCTGTGCTGAGTGGGAGATGTCCATTGGAGAGAGCAAAGGAGAAAAGTTGAGGTGGCCGTTGGATGGCTGGGTGTGGGACAGAGGACTGGGCTGACGATCTCGGGCGTATAGGTGGATTTCATTTTGAGGACAGCTACAAAAGACTGATTGCGAGAACGGAAGAGAATGGACTAGCCAAGGCTACTTAGGAATGAACTGTGAGGTGAGGAGAAAACCAAGAGAATAGGGAGGTCCGGAAGTCAAGGAAGAAAGGGACCCAGGAATGAGGTGACCAGCTGTGCCTCTTGTCCAACACTGACAGGGTGAGCAAGGTGAGCTATGAGGAAACATGTTTCTGTTTACTAACGGCGAGGCGATCACCAGATTTTTGGGTTACTGCTCTATTCTTTGCCATATACATAGATTCTAAAGTAATTCCCAATTATAAGTGTTTATTCTAGGAACACTTTTTATTACCAATGCGGGGAGTTCCCTGATGGTGTAGTGGCTTAAGGCTTTGGCGCTGGTGCTGTCAGCGCTGCGGCCTGGGTTCGATTCCCAGTCAGGGAGCTACCCGCATACCAAAAGGCAAAAAAACAAAACAAAACAAAACAAAAAAAAACCAATGTGCCAGAAAAAGTTATCGATGGCCACGTGCAGTAGTATGTCTCACATAGAAGGTACGTTTCATTCACATGACAGCCCTGTGAATGGAATATCTGCATTTTACAGAGTGATCAGATCTAATAATCAAATGCATATCATCTAATTCCAAAGTCCGTGCGCTTGCCCCTTCATACTACAGAATGAACAAATGAACTATTGTGGGGAAAACGTCCCTTTCCCTACAAGACCCAGGACTTTGGTTGTAATATTTTATTGAGTGAAATTCTATTTGTAAACTCTCTCTCTCTCTCCAAATTGTGTTTTGTGTTGAAATGTATTTAACTCCGTATGATGTAAAAGCCAAACATGCTATTGTACTTAAGAGCACTAAGCACTAGGAGAAGTCCTAGAGAAATCCCTGCATGCCCCCCGCCCCCTGAGCTGTGCCCGTTACTGAACTGCGGGTCCCCTCTCTGGAAGAGGCTGCTTGGAGGGTGGATTCAAAGTCCCGTGTCATTGGTGCAGAAAATGAAACACAAGTGTGCTTCTGTCACTGCATAGGCGTGTCGCCACGCGACCTCCAGGTGCATGCTAACAATTAGCATCTGTTGACCATGACCTGACTGTTGGAGACGCAACGGCTGCCCCCCAAGAACACACACGCTGCTCTGCGCACTGGGCTTGCTGGCCATCGGCGCCGCTCCCAGCAGTCCTGGGCTGCGCGAGCACGGTCACGTCTTTCTCCGGGATCCTGCAATGACGGGGGCCCCATTCCAGTCCGAGTTAGCGATCACGGGGTGTCTTCCGTCAAGAGGCAGAAGGAAAGCGGATTTGCACGTGGTAGCGCGGGTGGGTTTTGACTGGGAGGCTGGAAGGCGTGTGGTGGGGCGTCAGATTATGTGAGCTGAGAAGCCTTTCTGGGACTGACAGCTTTATAGTTCCAGAAAGCCCGTGTACATGCACGCATGCGTGTTTATGCATGCATATGTGCATGTGCATGTGCGCACTGTAGCCTTAGGGGCTTGTGTGTGTGTGTGTGTGCGTGCCTGTGTGTGTGTGTGTGTGTGTGTGATGAGAAGGAGTAGACTTGAAGCAGGAGAGAAAAACAGAAATGACCTGAAAGCACTGAATGTGTCCTTTTCTGAGGTGGCGTTTGTAAACATACGTAACCCCTACCAGGCAGGCCATGGCTAGCCCTAATGCTGTGCATTTTTGCTACTCTTTATTATGTACTTAACAGAATAAAATGCATGAATGATCTATCATTTGCATTTCTTTTTCTCTTTTTTAATGTCTGGACCTAGACCCGCCTCTACTTATGCATTTGGGCAGGTGTATTAAGAGGCAAAATCTCTTCACAATTTCAGGGTGAAAACACATATCTTTACATTTCTCTCAATTTATTTATGTCTTGCCCCCCATGCTTAGCGTTGGGTTAAAATGAGGTTGCTTAAATTTAATGATTTCAAGTCCAAGGAGGACGTGCAGAATGTGGGCCTTGCAAATGAACATGTGAGGACGTGAGTTTTCAGACTGCAGAGAGACCTGAATACAGAAGTACTCCGGGGTGGACGTGTGTCACCATGGAAACGTCAAGGTCGTTATTTCCAGCTACCTGCCAGCTGTGATTACCAGAGAGTGACAGGAGCGTCGTCAATGTAATTACGAGGGGCTATCAGCATTATCCACAATGAAGGCACGCTGATGGGTAGTCAGCACCCTGATTCCTTCCTGCTTCCCATTCCATTGCTGCGTGTATTTAAACACACACACATATGTTCGTACGCGTGTGTGTGTGTGTGCGTGTGTGTGCATGTGCGTGTGTGCAAGAAGCTGGGCTCCCTTTCCAAAAACAACACTGTTTTAGATTTTATTTTAACAATGCAGAGAACGCCCCTGAAGGCGGTCAGAGGGAATCTCTGCCTCCTTAGGTTATGACCGGAGGAGGTGGGAGGGGTAGGCCACATCGATGATGGAGACTGGGGTGCGGGGCAGAGGGGGCCGGGCAAGCCTGTCCGGGGAGGCTGCTTCTGAGCACGTGGCCAAGGCCAGAAGCGGCGCTCAGCGCCCCGAGAGCCCCGGAGCACGGACTGGGGAAACTCAACACTTTAAGATGAGTCATCGATCGTAGGCTTACTTATTAATTTATCCTTTCCGAGGCTCCATTCGAGGCGCTGCTCTGTTCAAAAATGCAGTTACCAGAAGTTAGGAGCGAGTGTTTGGAAATGAAGAGGAGCCCGGCTGAGAGGCAGTGACCAAAGGGCAGCCCCGCCCCAGCCCCGGGCAGCAGCCGCGTGGGCTCTGCTGTTTGCCCTGCTCTTTTGCAATATTTCACAAGTGACCTAGAACTCTTGTCACCATGCACAGCCCGTCTGATGAGGAGGCAAGAGGCGCAAAGCCTTCTGTCTCCATTCTGTCCCATTACCGGCTGCACAGATGGGGCAAGTCATTAAAATGATTTGCATTAAATTTCTTTATGAAAGGAAATTGATGGTTGCCTTACGTAAGTCATAGCAACACTGCAAAAATTAAATAAATCAACAACGGTGTCATTTTCCCCCCTAAGTGCTCACTAAATCATGGGGAGATCGTGCAAATACACAAACAAATCTAAGTTATAAAATTTAAAAACTTAAAACTTATGGGGAAGCCAAGGAAGGCGGGAAGACACTTGTATCTGGAAGAGGAAACGCTAAATGGCTATTTAAAACCAGTTCCAGTCCCGGACAGAATTGGGAGGGTAAACGCTAAACTCCGCAGTAAGTCCCCGAACACGAGAGAACTGTATGGTCTGCAGAAGGTCCCCAAAGATTATACTAACACGAACGGGGCTCGATTTGGCTAAGAACTGTCATTAGAGCAAATGAAAGAGCACTACTCCACTTTACAGACTGCACGTCTCAAGAACGTCTTTCTGTACCCGACAGAAGACATGGGTCAAACAGAGTTGTGCTTGTTTTCTGTTTCTTTTAGCTTTAACTTTAAATCCACACGTGCATGCCATCCACGACCCTCAGAGAGAAGACTGGCTCTGAGAGATCGCTGGACAAGTTGGTTTACTTCACGTGGTATTATTTATAATTAGAAGCAATTTGGAATTCATTGAATGAGAGACCTCACACGACGCACAACTGTCTTCATCTTTAGGAAAGAAAAACAAAAACAAAAAACCCAAAAAACCAAAACCCCCCCAGTCGTTTGCAAGCTGCCGCCCAGTCGTTGCACATCTTCGTGCAGGAGCGCCTGCTCAGGGATGGCCGTGTTAAAGCCGGCGATCACGTTCGTGGGTCCGCTGGTTTTCTACGACTGGTTCTACAACGAGCAGCTCAGTAGGAGTCGTCTCGTGTTAACAGTGATGGCCAGCCAGCCACACAGTACTGAGGGCAAGCTAGGTGTAACGCTGTCTCGGCGTAGTTAGACGGAACATCTCCAGTTCCTCAAACCTCCTCTCGTGCGGGATGCTTTCCTGACCCCTCGGGGTTTGGGGTAAGGCCGCCGGTACGTGCCCCGTGCTGAACTCCCGCTAGTGTCTGAAGAATGGAGCCATGGTCTTACAAATTTGGTACCTGTAGGCAGCAACTCTGCAGGCCTTTTGCTGAATTACTTGTGTAGTAGCCATATGTCTTCTCAAAGTTGCTTGTGTATCCACAGCAAATCTGAACTAATTTAGTGTGATACCAGTATTACAGTCACTTTATTTAAAATGAACGGCCTTTTCATTTGCTAAAGAAGGGCCGGTAGAGGATTTCCAAGAGGGCAGCTCTGCGCCCGTCCGTGTGTGCGTGTACTTTTACATTCAGAGCCTTCACTGGTTTGCCTGGTGGACATCTCTGGTGACTTGGACATGCTGCTTGACATCACCACTCCTTTGCGGATCTATGCATATTTTAATACGAGCCTAAATAAATAAGTGAGAAGTTAAAGCATCCTATAATGTGATGTGATAAATGGAGTCAAGGTGAAGGGTTTGTTACAAGTAGGTGCTCAGGGTCAGTCCCTGAAGATTCTGATACGGTTGATCTCAGGCCGTGTTGTTCCAAATGAATGTTTTCAAGCATCCAATTGGCTCTTATGATAGGGGCAAACTTTGGGAAAACACTGATGGAAAGTTATCACAGACACATATTCAAGACTTTTGCATTATTATTGTTTTGAGTCCTGCGTACCACTCGTCGCATCCACTAATTAAAGATACTGAACTAACTACATATGGTATTTGACTGACGATATCTTTAAAAATAAAAGTAACTGCTTCTTTCCAAAAAATTCAGTATTTTACCCAGTTCTTCTTATTTCTTTTGGTTGTCACTCCAAGTATATAATGCATTAAATCAAATAATTTATTTTTATTTCCTTGTATATAGTGTTCAGATTAATTTTGTTTTTATTTTCTGTTTGCAGGGTGCAAGTTGAATTCTTTATGAATGAAAACACATTTAAAGAGAGACTAAAATTATTTTTTATTAAAAACCAGAGATCAAGTAAGTCATTTATTTTATTTCCCTGTCTGTGTGTTTGTACGTGTTTACCTCAAAAGAGTCCAGCTGCATAATCTTTTTGCAACATATCATTTATGTAGAGGAATACAATTGATAATCTTATTTGCAAGGCAGTAAAATTTTAGAAAACTCTAGATTTCACATCAGGGGGTTGAATAAATAAGTGAGAGGTTAAGGTTTTTTGACTCCCTTTAATTCTCCAAATCCTACATCAATAAGTAGATTTCTGAGTGAGCCATATGGATCAGCACAAACATCAAGGAAAATAATTTAAATGAGGGGTCCCCATATTGTAACTGTGAGGGACACCTACAACCTTATAGGAGAAGGTTCTCGTGACTCCGACTGACCCATATAAGGAATAATTGTCTGATTTCGTGGGGCAGAGTTCAGTGTTTCCCAAGTGTGCCCAATAACAGGAAACCTCTAGAGTGTTCTGACACGTACCGGTGAACTAGGAAGTGTAGGGCTAAGCTCGGGGTTTAACTTCCCCATGATTCTTATGCTCAGACAAATTTGGGAAACGTTGGAACTTCTGGAGGACACGGAATTGGCATTGTCACTGGTCTCCTAAGCGGGCTTAAGGTTGAAGTGTCAGTGATCCCTGTTGCCTCTCCATGATGCTATGTGTTTGTAAAAGCCATATAGAATGAGCCAATATGTAGTTTTTTGTATGATCATTGCTTCAAATGCCAACAAAGAGTGGAGAAGTCTGTATTAGATGGCTGTGGACTTCGCTCTTTCTGAATTTTGACCTCTGAATCCTGTCAGGGTGATCTTAATTACTGCCGTGCCTCTGTAGGTTTCCTAGAGAAAAGCCTGAATTGTGAGGAATTATCCAAATGCTGACTATAGGGAATAGTTCCATATTTAAGGCACACTCATCAGAGATTCTTAAAGGTAGGTGAGCTTCAAGGTTAAGGCTGACATAACAAATGCCTCCCTAGCCTGGTTGTTTAGAATTTCCAAGGAAGTCCCCAAAATAGATATCACCTAAAGGGGGCCACCGCATCTCAACACGTTTACTTAATTTTAATACTCACAGTCCTATCTCTCTAGGCCAGGAAACGTAAATGCATTATTTGAGTATTTTGCTAGCAGCCAGCTTTGACTAAGCCGTCACTGGGGAGACAAGTTCTATAAAACCAGGACAATTTCATTAATAATTTAAAAGCCTTTATAAAGAAGCTAACCCATAAAATGTGTGCCTAGCATTGTAATAGAAAAGCCTATGAAAAACGGCACAATTAATAAGCATGAACCTTTTACTGTTAAGAAATGTCACCTCAAGTACACTCACATATAGCAGAGTAAAAAAAAAAAAAACGACATTTCACTTCCAGATTTTATTAAGTAATAATTATAGAAAGGTCTTCCTCAAAATTTTATTCCTACTGCATGAATTAGATACTACCTAATAATTGCAGGAAAGGTAATGCTCCTATTAATCAGAATTTAAGCATGTTTTGCTCAATCTTAATTGTTCTTTTACGTGTTATGGGCTGGATGACTGTGACCTACACAGTTTTTGAAGGTACACGGCAGTCTTAATTTCCACAAAAATTTCAAGAGTTTATTGGTATTAAACATAAAGTGAAAGTAAGGTGCAATGGGTCAAATTTAAAAAAAAAGTATTTCCTAGCATGTGCTATTATGATTTCTCTATTCTTATATAATTATTAATTAAAAGTGTAATATATACTTATATACAGAATTATAATTTCTCTATAATTAAATCTCCAAGGTATTCTGAAGGTACAAGATTTATAACTTGTCCTGTGAACGTGTGAGCAGCTGGATTTCCTAGCTAGCTAAGACTGATCCCCGAATTCATGGGCGGATAAAATGCTTCAACCTCTAAGCCTCTCGGAAGCAGTCCTGACTGAACATGATTTGTGTGGCTTCTGAGTGCTCAAAACTGGGCTCACTCCCAGGGTGTGACGTTTGCTTGTCATTTGCAGTCCATGCATCTTGTCGGTCTCTCTTTTTGTTTCAATATTCAGTTAATTAAAAGTCAGCTACCTAGGACTTGAGAGCGTTTAGACAATTATGGTATTATAGTACAATTTAAGGGCTGTACTTAAAGTTGATATTTTTGACAATTCTTTTTAGTCTTTTGTGAACTAAGTTCAAATGAAAATCAAATTTCTGTTGTTTGTTTAAAGGTCTAAGAATACGTCTGTTCAATTTTTCTCTCAAATTATTAAGCTGCTTATTATACATAATCCGAGTTCTACTAGAAAACCCTTCACAAGGAAATGAATGGTAAGGTGTTTTTCTCTGACCCTCAACAGTATTCTTTTGATTATTTTGATTTGTATTGTAAGTTTAAAGGCGGTTACATAGAATTAATTTTTTCCAAGGACATTTTAGGTGTTTGTTGCAATTAAATTGATCTTCCTTTCAGGTAACACGTGACTATAATCCATGTAGGTTCTTTTAAAACATCTCTTACATTCTTTGTCTATTTTGCTAATGCTAATGCTGGACTCCCACCCATTAAGTTTTTATTGCTAATCAAAATACTCCAAGTAGTTGTTTAAATGGGTCAGTCTCTTTAAACACCCAACACCTTTCTGTTCTTTATTTACCCACATTCCAAAAAAGACGTACTCTCCTGGGCCCCAGCACTGTGAGTATTTGCAGTCACACTCTCTTTGGTACCCCTGAATAGAAACACCCCAGCATTTACTGGGATCCACGACTATGTCGGGTCTCAGAGCAAGCTCGTGTGGCTTTGACTTCTTTGTCACTCATTATCATGTGGCTTTTGTGAAATCACACCCCTGTGTGTCTATGAAGGTTCCTTTTCTGTCCCTGCTGCAGGCCAGAAGCAGTGGGGGAGGGGACTGGGGGCGCCCCTGTCTGGTCCACGCCATGTACAATCATTTCCAAAGCCCCAAACAAATTTGATGGCGAACATCCGTACAATTGTTTTCTCACGGGGAGGTCTGCCCCGAGGACACTGGGAAAGAAACAAGGCGGAAGTAGAAGGCGGGGAGTGGGGGCCCACTACCGGCGGCATTTGCTTGGACGGGTTTCTCTTCAGCTCGTTCAGACAGCGAAATGAGTCCTTACGTACCGAAGGGTTCCGGGATAAGGTGGCGATGAACACGTACAAGTCTACTGTGGAGTCACTGATGTGATGATTCTTTATCAACTAGCTTGGCTCACGGAATAGCCTTCTGGATCTCGTTGGGCTGCCCGGAAAGAATCCAGCCACAAATGCCTCTGTGTCCATGTTGCAGGGCTGGGTCCTCTCCGGACGGCCCTCGAACCTCACCGTGTCTTTACGGGACCCTTAGTCTGTATTCATGTTGCTGGAAGGAGGCCCCAGCCATGCAGAGGGACCCTGTCCACTCTCAGGGGATTCTCAGCTTGTGCAGAGATCGTGTGTCTTGGAGTGTTGCTTTCTGTGGTGTTCTGTGTAAGAGATTTCTTCCAGTGTCCACTCCACCTTCTTACCCGCCTCATTGCAGACGTGCCCTCCCATTCGCCCCTCTCTCTGAGGCCCTTGGTGCTAACCTTGGCCTTTTACCACTGTCTGACCCCGGGACCACAGGAAGCCAGCGCCTCCCTCCCCAGCCCCCTTCTGACCCAGGTCAGTGCCTCTGCTTGGACGTGCAACAGGCATTTGGACTCGTGTTCCAACCGGCTTCTCGCACAGACCAATGAGTGACAGCTCCCTTCCCGCTGGGATGCCGTGCTCCTCCCGGCCTTGGCCTTCTGCACGGGGCTCACAGCCGTGCCCCCCTGACAGCTGTGGGCCACGTGCCTGGGGGCGCCCCCACGGCTTGTCTCTCTGCAGCCCCCAGGAGAAGATTCTCTGATCGGTACCTTGCAGACACCCCGGCCCAGGACCACTCCTCAGTGCCACCACCCCACACATGCCGCCTTGTCGCGCCTGGGTGACCTCAGTGGCCTCCTGACCTGCCCTGCTCTGCCTGCCTGCCTTCTGGGATCTTCTGAGTGGGGACAGCCAGGAGTCAGCTTACGTGGCTGCGCTCCCAATGCCCGGATGGTGCCACAGCCCACGGAACCCCCATTTTTGCAGTGACTTTGCCCCTCACTCCCCCTTCTCCCTGACACAGGCCTCCAGATCCCTGTCCCCGGACCCGGCCAGGTGCCCGCTGGCCCTGGGCCTTCACACCTGTCCATCCTCCCCGAGATCCTGGCCCACCAGAGGGCACAGGGCACACCTCCCCGATCCTCACTCCAGATCACGTTTCCATGAAGCCTCACCTGCTGTCAGCTCTGCACCCACCCTGAGTGCTTTTCTGTCTCCTTCCCACCCCCACCGTCCTCTCCCGTGTGTGTCATACCCTGTCTCTGCGCTCCATGTGGCCTGCAGGACCTTTCCCAGGGGCACAGGCTGAAAGTCCCCAAGGGCACAGGCTGGAAGTCCCCAGGGGCACAGGCTGGAAGTCCCCAGGGGCATACCCCAGGCGCTCTGTTGTGACTGGTGAAATGAGCCGGTGACTTGGGGGGTGGCAGGAGGCCCCGCACACGCTGACCTTTGCCGCCTCACCTCACCGAGCACCTCCTCCCGCCATGCTGCCCTCTGCCGGGCACGGTCCCCACCACCGGCCTCGGCTCCGCCTTGGGACCCCGGCCCTCGCGCGCCATGTGGTTGTAGCTGCGTGGGGACTCCTGAACTCAGGATGACACTTCCTTGGGTAACAGTTCACCTGAAGTGCTTCCCTGACACGGTGACCTACCGCCCAGGTCCACTGTGGCTTGGGAGTGGCTTCTGGGAGTTTCCCTGAATACTTCTGTCACAACTGTTAACACACTGACATTGATTTTATGTCCGGTCACCCGTGAACGACGTGGGAGGGAGGGGCCCAGCAGACCACCAGCGCCCGCATGTGCCACAGTCTGTGAATACTTAGACCCCCCCACACGCGGAACTGCTAACTGCCTGCTGTAGACCCGCACCTCCTGGGACATGAGCAGCTGATTAGCACACATTTTCTCTGCTCTATGTGTCACCTCCTGTACTTTTACAAGGACGTAAGCTAGAGAAAAGAAAACATTAAGAAAATTATAAGGAAGAGAAAGGACATTTACAGTATTCATTGAAGAAAAAAGTCCACGTACACGACCCACACAGAAGGGTCCAGTGCACCCGTGGCTCCATCCCCTGGGCAGCTCCCCGCGGGGACAGGCCGTGCTGCACCTGCCTCCGCAGCGCTCACTCTTAGCACAGGGCTCAGTGGGTCACGGCACGCTGTGGGATTAAGGGACTGTGCTCAGCACTACCGGGATTAAGGGACTGTGCTCAGCACTACCGGGATTAAGGGACTGTGCTCAGCACTACCGGGATTAAGGGACTGTGCTCAGCACTACCAATGGTGTTGCAGCTTCGAGGTGACTAATACCACTACCTAGAAATGTCGGTGTATAGCACATTTAATACCCATTTTGCTAACGTGTTATGAAAAATGGCTTTCATCACAAATCCTCCTAAAACCTACCAGAATTGGTTTTGAAACTTGCTGATTTGTAAATAACGTGTGGATTGAAGACACCTGAACAATCAGAAATTGAGTCATGATAGATTCCTTCAAAGGGTAAAAGGGCATTGATGGGTGCCAGCAGAGTAAAATTAGATTATTTGAGAACATTAGAAGGACCATAGTTTCCTACAATTCACTTCTATGCCATATTACCAAGAATATTAAGCCATAATTATAGAGGATATACATTTGAAAAATCAGATTACTGCAATTAACCAGCAACCGGAATAGCTCACGGCCCCGTTTTGAATACAATGTTCTGTTTGGTCAGTGCAGGATTGGTTAACGAGAAACAGAAGCGGCCTTTCTGGTCACAGGATCTATTTTAAAAACAATGAGGCTAATGCAGCAAGGAGACTTATTTAATTAGAGTGTCTTATATAACAAAACTGCGAACATTCTGTGCTGCTTTCCTTTATTTTTAAGTTAGTTCAGGAGTCAAAACTGATATGACAGGATGCAACACACAGACACTGTAGAATTGCACACCAGGAACCTGTGTGAGTTTTGCTAACCAATGTCACTCCAATAAATTTAACAATAAAAATCTTGCAAATATGGACAAAATTCAGGATAAAAAGAGAATTTTATTGTTAATGTATGAAATGGCGCAAATGACAAACGCTGATGTACACCCAGTGTGTAGTTTATGAATTTCAATGGCAGAGGAGCCATTAGTGTTGACTCGCTGCTTCCTGGGTTTTAGTTCTTCACTGTGTGTCAAAACTCATGCATCTTTTTCTACTTTGAAATTGTTGAAGTGATCAATAATTTTTAACATTGCAGGGTGGACACGTGCATATACTTATATTTTGTGGTATTTGGATTTGCATTTAAAATCAGTGCCTAATATACAGCTACACGTGTGTTCAGGTGACATGCAAATTTTAAACATTATTTCTTCCTTAGCGTAACAACTACTAAAAGAAGAAATAAAATTGTGACAATATCTTTTAAATGTTTGCTGACCAATAGCAGTGAGTGTCATCCTGCAGACCTTTTCTTCTGTCATGTGTATTAGTCACATAGAGGGAAAGCAGTGCCAAGCACTTTAACATATAATCTCAAAAATTCAAAGAAATCTCTTGTGTACTAGAGTCTAATGTTGGTTTCCTAGTCATTTTCCTAGACCTTTACTCCATGTAGTGATTCAATGCACATACACACACACATATGCATGCTCACACATGCACACACACATGCATGCTCACACATACGCATGCTCACACACACACATGCATGCTCACACATGCATATACAAACATGCACACACATACGCGTGCTCACACATGCACACACACATGCATGTATGCTCACACACACACACACACCGCACACGTGCTCACACACGCACACATGCACGTGTGCTCACACATGCACACACATACATATACACACATGCATGCAAACACACATGTTTGCTCACATGCATGCACACACACATGCATGCTCGCACACGCATACACACACACACACACACATACACACACACTCTATAACACAGTGACTATGAAAGCCGCTACCGTTTTGTGGCTTTGTGGCGACTTAGGACTGACGAATCCTTCGCAGTCAGCTTTCAGAAAGGTACAGAGCACAGAGAAGAGACACACACCTCCTAAAATTATTGGCTGACAAATGTCGCATCGCTTCTGCTTGTATTTCACACTCAGATGTTACGTGAGGGGCTGTTCCACCTCCATGCCTTAGCACAGAGGCTGAGAGACACAGCCTTTGGCTGAAGAGTGGCTGGTGGCACTTAACGCTACACCACGAAAGGGGAGAAAGACCCTGCACAGGCAGCCGCTGTGCCTCAGCCAGTGCGTGCCTACTGGGAAAACCCTCCAGGTCCCCGCTCCCACAGAGTCAGTGCCACAGCACCCCGATAATGGGTTGTCCAGCTTGGTCTGAAGTGTGCCCAACGTTTTGAAAGGATTCAGTTATTGAAAAAATCTTCTGACTGTATTGTCAAAAGTTGATTCTGCTTTGGGGTCCTGGTCACCCCGGTCTTGGACACATACTCCATTCTGTGTGTTCTTGCAATGCGGGCCTTGGCCCACACCTAGCGCTCTGGTCTCCGTATGATGTTTAGGAGAGTTTTGTAACTCGCATCCCTGGTTTAGGGTATTAGATTTTATCAGTATGACACGCGAGCATGTTTTGCTTGGTTGTTGGTTCGTCTGTCTTTGGAGAGCTATCAATTTGAGTTCATCTTGAGTTTGTGTCTCAGAGGTTCTCGCTGTGCATCTGCCCTGCACGCTGACCCTCTTACGTCCATGTGTTCACCCCATATTTTACTGCTCTGCCTCACTCCCCTCCTGACCTCCCCTCTCAGCTACCACAGCTGCCGTGACATTTTCCGCAGCTATTTGTGTACCTGTAGGAGGGGCCGTAAGCAAGTGTGTCGTAACAAGTGGCTAAGGCTACACGTCATTAACTTCTTACATTTTATGTCTGCTGGGATTTTCAGTGTTCGACAATGGCTCTTCCTGATCTCACTATGATGCTTCCAACACGCGTTTTATTTGGAGAACTAGTTTAATTCAGAGTAACTGAATGAGTAAGCTTTGTTTTCATGTTTGCTTTTGTTCTTTCATTTTTATTTTTATAACTCAAAGTGAACTCTTTCTACGATTTTGTAAATGGTTTGTGACGATTACAATATAAATACCTATGGCAAGGAAAAGGAAGTAAAAATTACCTAAAAGCTCAACACTTATAAGAAAAGTACTTTTTGATGAGTATTCCCTTGCAAATTCTCTCTCTCTATGCACGTACTCACACTGATATAGATAGGGTGATGTTACATACATTGTTTTTATCAATTGCTGTTTTCTCATTTTAATTTTGATAATATTTTATTGTCTTCTCACGTTAGTATTATTTAAACATTTCCAACTGGAATTGAAAAATGAATGCATTTCCCACATTTTAAACAACTAATGCTTTATTATTCTTTCCACAGGTCTCATATCTTTTGGGTGAACAGAAGTCTACCATTATGGGGCCTACAGGTTATGTACAATTTTGTTTTATCCCTCCATTCTTAGATTTAGTCTTGTTTCCCAGAGAAATACGATTGAAGAGAAACTGTTGATATTAAACATGTTTCACGGCCAAATCGATCTTGTCGCGCATCTCAGACTAATGCGCTCATCTCTTCCTTCGCGTTGGCGAGCCCTGCCTTCTGTCCCCCGAGACCCTCCCTGTGATCAGGATTAGCCTGCAGAGAGCGTTTGAAGGTGGGGAGAACACCACAATCAACCAGCACTCTCAGGCACCGCAAGTTCCCTCACCGACATCAGGCCTTCCTGTCACACAGCCCTTCAAAAATTGATCACAAGCCTGTCTCCAGGTTTGCTTTTCACCTGTGTCCTCAAGGCCCAGAACATGTTAGAATCCCAGTAGATAATCGTTAAATGAATAAATGGATGGATGGCCCGTAGCCCTGACAGCCAAAGCTGGGTCCCCATGCAGATAATTTGTAAGTAAAGCAGACAGTGTGCCTGGGTACAGGAGCGTCCCTGAGGACGAGGATGGGAGGAGGAGTGACAACAGCATGCTGAGTTATGCTCTGACACCGTCCCTGGGGCCCTCTGCAGCCCGCCCTTGTTCCTTTTTCTAGTGAATTCCGTGCCAGCAGACTGTTTACAAGTTCCCGTCTCCTCCACTTCCGTCTCCGCCTACACATACTTTGTATTTTCTGTTATTTTCCGAAAGTGGAAATTATTCCAAGAATAGAGTCAGTAACATAAAAAAATTAGAGATTACAAGACTGAGTCTGGGAGACCTGGAAAGATACATCCAACATTCCTGCTTATTAACAACCTTTCAAATACTCTGAGATCATTGTGCTTGGTTTGTCCTTTAAAGTCATGGTGATTGTGAAGTCTGTACATGTCATACACGATGATGAATTACTCCCGTTACGTACGCATTGTGATCATAGCTACGAAATCAAGTTTTTAGTGTGTCTGGATATTTCAAATTTAATTGAAGTCAAGTGGTGTTTTATGTTACTTTACACTGACTTTCCTTGCAAGGTCATTAATATACAAATAACCCTTTTCAAATACTTCAGTGTTCACTCAGAATGCAGTTTTAATCTCTGAGCCAGGTTCCTATAGCATCCCCCAGTGAGGTGCACCTGTAAAGTAAGTTAGTGTTTTTATCAATAGTCATACATGGCCTTGAAATACATGCTGACCTGTTCACATTGCTTTTTGTCTAATAGTGATATTTAAAAATAATAATAGTACTCATTTCCAAATTGGATCTTGAGTAATTTATGCTAAGAATGTTGTAGAGATCCTCCAGCAATTGTCCCTCCAGGAAAAAGCATGATGGTCATGAGTGACAGGACTTGTGAGGAAAGTCTAAGACTCGTGAACTGACATCACGATGGGGCTTGATGGGGCATGCACTTTTGAATGTATTTTACTTGAACTGCTGTGCACTTACATGTCTTTTATTGTCTTTATATTTTAAAGTTCACTTAAATCAGAGCTTTCATTCCAACAGGAGTCAAAATATAACACCCCAGGGCGTCTACCTTTCTCATGCAGGTGGCCTTCACCGCAAAGGTCTGGAAACAAAGAGATTTGTTACCTGGGCCATTTCTTGTTTACAGTTGCTTACTTTGATTTCCATTTATCTACACTAAAGTGCGTAGAGTAGTTAACACAGAAACATCTGGAGATCCTCTCCAGTTACTGCTTGCGGTGCCATCATAGCTTTTGGATAGCTCAGCAGTGGAAACTGTCTATTTTCCTGTGAACTGTATATTCACCACAGAGAAAGACGGAAGCTTGTCTAGGAGGCAGGGCTAGAGCTTCCGGCTACAAATAAGAAAAGACTATTCGGGAGTATCAGAAATGATGGAAGCTAAGCTGCAGCCTGTCACCTGTAATAGAAGTTAACGTGCCACATCACACCTCCTGTCATATATGTATATGTCACATAAATATGTCTAAACATATACATTTGTAAATTTATTAACTTTTATCAATTATAACAGTCGCGAATGTAATGATATATTATACATGCTATAGGGTATTATAATCATGTGTACAGATGACTCTAAGTTGACTGCATTTTCTCATTAAGATATAATTTATATTTTAGGTTCTGGTGGCGTTGATAAGTCTATTTGAAACAATACTACTTGGCTATCTCAGTTACAAGGTAAGTTGATTTCATTAGGAGTTTTCTGCTGATGGCACATCTTGCTAGCATTTACCTAGCATTTCTGTATTTATAATTCATATTCTGGAGATAAAGCAGGTTCTTCTTAAACAACTTTAATTATTTTGGACCTCTCTGGTATGTGATAAAAACCGTTTTCCTCGGTGGCTTGAAAATGCCTCCTTAATTCCTATAGGTTAATTTATCCATTATATGCATGCTCACGTGAGCCAAAGAAATGGAATGGCCTGGCTTTTATTGTTCTTGACCTCTTCCCCCACTCCGTACAAAAAACACCGAGGGAGCAACAACAAGCCTATCGGGAATCGTTTTAATGAATTCTCTTCATTTTTGGCAAAGCTTTTTTGGCTAATGCAATTTAACAAGTACTGACAGAGGCTCCGGTTTGACGCAGAGCTCCAAGCTGTGCATTGATCTTTTTTCCTGTGAGTTTACAGTCTAGAAATGGGAGTGGACAAGACAAGAATATTACACAGACCATCATAGAAGGTAGAATAGCAGGTACTGTCAGTGAAGTGCAAAGGAAGTCCCGTGGGGGTTCCCAGGAGAGGTCAGAATGTGAATGACTGCGGACATGGCAGTGGAGCTAAGAAAAACCGCCTCAAGAAATTGCACCGTGCTGCCGTACCACGTGGGTTGGGAGCTTCTGTTATGTTTTCTTAATGTAAAAACAACATTAATGCCACTGAACAGTGTTAACAAGTGGCATGTTTAGGAGCTATTTAAGATGCTTTACGACTTGTGACATACTATGTCACATAGTAGTAGACATACTATGACTGCATCACTTCTGGTTGATTCTGTAGGTTTGGTTTATGTGTTTTGTTGTCACTGGTAACTTCCCTTCCATGCAATAATACACGATCAACATTCAGGGTTACGGTAACATTTGTGTTACTTCTTAAACTTGCTACAGAATTCAGAAAGCAGGTTCCATCTACAAGATGATCTCTAAAAGTCATTGCTACCTCGTGACGTGATGATTCGGCATTCTGCTAATGTGAGCCTCCATACTCTTAGAGAAATCCTGAGTGCTGTCTTTTCGCCTCTTTAATAGGATTTGCTGTAATTGACTTTCATTTTTATTCCTTCTTTCTTGGAAGGGAAACATCTGGGAGCAGATCTTACGAATACCCTTCATCTTGGAAATAATTAACGCGGTTCCCTTCATTATCTCAGTAAGTCCTGAAAGAATCCTTAAAAAATGTGATTTTGTCATTAGACTTAGTCAAGTCTTTAAATCTAAATATGAATAAATCACATTTTAGCTCAGATAAATGAATTTAGGCTTTGGTTAGAATCTGGTATTAAAAAATAAATAGCAAAACCACTCGGATAACTGGATTGTGAAATTAAATGAAAACTAATGAGATTTAGTACAATAGCAAAATAAAATTCTTCTAAGAAACAAATGCTCTCGAGGTGCCATTTAAACAAGTGACAATATTATCTAAACAGATTAGGAATCACTCTGTTTCTTGTGTATATTGTAGAATTAAAAAAATAGAACCAAGTACCACCAAGTATTTACACAAGCTCCTCGTACTGAGAATATTTTTACCTCTTGTTTAACTGCAGGATTTTCTAGGTCAATTCTCTCTTGAATAAGAAGGTGCCAACAACCAGCAATTTGTTTCCTTACCAATTCCACAAAGATCCTGTTCAAATCCATGTTCCCACTGCAAGATTAGGTTTTAATCTGTATTTTATAGATTTATAACAGTGATGGTCGGGATTATGCTTTCTAACGCTTCGTTTAAGTTTCATGTAGAAAATTATGAGAGTAGGTAGATGTCTGCAGCTATTGCTTACTTCCAGCAACGATGTTAATTGGAGTGGTTTATCTAAAGGAACAACTAGAATGAGATTACATAACTAAATACCAATTACCATATTTTATGTATAATGCACTCCCTTGTAGGATGTGCAACCATGTTTTTTGCCCAAACTCTCAGGGAAAAAAATCTTTCATTTTAATTTTTTAATTCAAAATTTTATTTGTTTATATTTAGATACCTGTTTTTTGTATTATAAAGGAATTTTAGCATTTATTTTTGCACTTATTATAGTACAAGAAATTTTATATGACAAATAATTATAAAACACAAGACCAGATACAAGGTACAAGAAATTTTAGGTATAAAAATTTTTTATATTAAAAAAACGATTCTCATATTCCAGGGTATTATTTTGCATATGGATATTGTTATTGATTTCCAGTGTTCCACTTTTAACTCATACGCATAAATAGAAGAATTAAAAACATTTATCTAGATTCGGAATCAGTCCTATCCATGTATAATGCAGATCCTTATTTTTACCTCACAAATTTGGGCAAAGCAGTGTGCATTATACATGGCAAGATATGGTAAACATGGTTCCCCAACGTCACTGAAAATGTGTGAATCCAAAGAGAGTACATGGTCATGTTATAAAAAGCAAAGCCTTCTCTTCTTGTTCCTATTTCCCTCCTCTAGTTGTAAGGAGTAAAAAGGCAATGTCTGTTATAAACTGTCACCTTAAAAGATTTAATGACAGAATTAGCATAGTTACATGTGACATCCAGTGAGAGCTCATTATTTTCTTGATGCTTCTACAATCATTTCTCAATTTTTCCCTAAGACATAGAAAGTGAAAGAAAAGATCCTATCTGCTCTTGCATATTATTACTGTTAATAATATGAGTTTAAAGGATTTGTCACATGTTGTAAGCCGTTATGTTGTCTTTAATAACTTTTTATCTGGTTTACATTTCTATTAAATATGTTGGCTATGATGCCTTGCTTTGAGATAAAAGTTTAGTTTTTGATGTGTTTTGCAGATATTCTGGCCTTCCTTAAGGAATCTGTTTGTCCCCGTCTTTCTAAACTGCTGGCTTGCCAAACACGCCTTGGAAAATATGATTGTAAGTACAAAAGTGAAGTGCAAACACAGGGTCTTTTCCAGCTTTTGATTATTTCTTACTCTCAGCGTTCTGGTTGAACCCAGAGAAAATGACGTGAGGTCTCTGCCTTGCACTTCTGCATTATGTTTTCTCCCATAAAATATACCCTCACACTACTGGGCTTTATTTAGCTGCAAAAAATAAGTCAATGGTTCATTTAAAAACTTCCTTTACACGAATTTAGTATCTTAGTAAATATTTTTATTTAAATGCTTATAAACATGGAAGAGTTCTGTAAAATGCTGTTGGACAATTTACGTGGTCTGTTGTATAAGTGCCCAAAAGCTACCAGACCCCCAGTGACCAGTCCACTTGTATCCTAATCAGAATGAAAACTTGTAAAAATGTCCAAGTGGCTGAGTCACTACCTTTGTAAAGCCCTCTGACTCACTAAATGTCACCAAACCAAAGCTAACTGCTCTCTAGTTGCGTCCAGTGAACGAGCCAGTCTTTGGAAGACAAGTGACCTTAATGGGGCCCCTGGTTTTAAGGATTCAGGAGGCCATGGGGTCACGCTGTTAGCAGGCTGGAGGCTCAGATTCCATCAAAAGTAAGACCCGCTGGAGCTGGATGCCCCTCGGTCATCTTTTTAGAGTTGGTTGAGTTGGGTTGTGAGTGGGATATTAAGAGGGACAGAGGGAAGCAAAACGTAAGAGATGCAGAGTTCGGAGTGTGCCAGAGTTGCACTTGGCTCAAGGCTAACCCTGTTTGGAAGGACTGATTCATAACTGCGCCCCAACTCTGTCTCCACTAGGCTTCCATACTTACCTGTGACCTGTGAGACACTTGCAACCTAGTCATTCATTCTACAAATGTTAATATGGGTCCACTCTATGCGAAACACCCTCAGAGGACGGCCACACGATTTAACTTCATCTTCAAAAGAGAAAACGAGTAGCTACATAGTGGGCTTGTGAGAATTTGATGGCATAATTTGTACATATGTGTGTGCATGCAAATACGTATCAACAGTAAAGGCTCAAAGTTCTTAATTTTACTACACTGAAATGACATTTTTGCAAAGGCAAACTTGTTTTCCTCTTAAATGCTTTTAAAACAGAAATGATGACAAAAGTTTTGGCCAGGAGGAATATTTGGATAACATTTGAGAGTTCGTCACTGGATGAATATTTCTAAACATTCACATTAAGTGACCCCTGGAGTCTCATGACAGAACGTGGTGAAAGGGTGGCAGTGTGTGGCCTGTGGCGCAGTCAGAAGCAGCATGGGGCTGTCTTCACCGTTCAAAAAAGAATAAAGCAAAACTATTTCACCAAACGTAGATTGCCTAAATTGCTAATGAAAAACAAAATGCACCAGGGAAAACAAACCTCTTCGCCAAATTGTGTTGTTATTAGTTGTTGGAAAACAGTAAGCTAAGAGAGGAACTGTTAGTCAGACATTGAGAAGGAAATTTGGGCTCCGCAATCTTAGCTTAGGATTCATTTATCTTTCATGTGTTGCTGTATTTGGCTTCTCCTCTGGTTGTTAAAATTTTGTTTTTTTAAGTTTTTCTGCTCATTAACACCTCTGTCAAAGGGAAGTCAGGGTTGAGAGGTGAAATTCTAATCAACTTAGTTTTTTGTTCTCATAACAGTTCTGGTTAGATGTGTGGTGGAAGAAGATAAAGTAATGGCATATTGAGACATTAAGTTGATAAAGTTATTCTATACTGATTTTAAGACTATTAAAAGTTAATTATAAAAAATTTGAGGTGAACTGAAAACTAGGAAGTACAAAGTTATAGAAATCTACAAATCTACCACAGAAAAAAATACTAGTAATTTATATTCTTCCAGTATTTTCCATGAAAAGACACACACATAATCATACATTAAATTACATTGTATGTTCTATTATAATGTGAATTTTTGTCATATATTAGTATGCAAGTCCTATGTCACTAAATATTCCTCTTCAAATCATTTTTAATGAATGCATCTAAATCTATTATATCATTTTGATCAATTTATTCATCCACTGTATACTGCATATTTTAGTTGTTTTAGTAGCAATGAACATTTATTATTTCATATAATAAACATAGTTTTGTAATAAAGATGAACATCAATAAGAATTAATTTCCATCTCTTATGATTTATGCGGTTAATTTTTATTAGATTGTTATTGAGTAAATGATGAATGAATTTATTAAATGAATGAATGAATGCATAAACTAGAAGGGATATACCTGTGATTTGTGACCTATTACCAAGTCACCTTCAAGAAATTTGTAACAAATTACATGAACAGTATCAAATGTGAGTGCTCATATTTTTGCATCTTAAACAGCACTTGGGTATTACTATTTTTTAATTGCTTTCAGCTGCAAACATAAAAATGTATACCTCAAATTCCCATTTCTTTTAATGTCAATGAAATGAAACTTCAAAGAATTGTTCTTTGGCTATTCCATTTTTTTAAATGACAAATTGGCTGGCTGAATTTATGTTGTTTTTCCTGATTCAGAGAATGAGTTTTGATAGCAGTCTGACCCAGTGACTACTTTCCCCTGAATTGAATATATTATTTTCTGAATTGTTTAAAATTAGAATTTTCCATAGAAGCTTTCGAGGAGTCAGTCTCTACAGATGTTTGTGAAGCAAGGGAACTGAAATTTAGTGCTTTTGTGGTCTCCCCATGGTGGGGTCTTTGGAACATGAATGCTATATAGTAAGGTAATGTTTTAACTAAGCCAAAGTGAAAATACACTGCTATATCCATTTAAGGTACGTTCTGAGTAGGAACAAGACAGTTGAAATGTAATGCGTAGTAATAAATATAATGATTCATGAATATTTAATTTTATCAGAATTTAAAATATGCCTTTCTGTATTATTTTAGAACGATCTCCACAGAGCCATTCAGCGTACACAGTCTGCAATGTTTAATCAAGTTCTGATTCTAATATCTACGTTACTATGCCTTATCTTCACCTGGTAAGATTGTACCTATTGACATTGTTATGTTTCATTTAACTCGAGTTTCTCAAAAAAACTATATGATAAACCATTTAAATTAATAGATAGTAATCAATCAATGAATCAATGTTTGCTACAAAATGGAATGGGAATCACCTACCGAAATGGAAATAAATAAAATCCTTCCTGCTCTTACCGAAGGAAACAAGAGAGCACACCTACCATTTCTAGTGGTATTACTGCCACTATGGCTATGAACAACCAAATGACATAGTTGTCAGACAAGAAGGTGCCCCTCCAATCGCTGACGTGGAGCTGGCCTCATCTGTCCGCAGTCCTCCAAGCAGACCTGCAGTGGGGGAGCCTGTCACTGTCCCCCATCTGCCCTGCCTTCCCTCTGTGAGGTGTCGGTGTGCAGTCGGGCGTGAAACAAGACGTGCCCCCTGAGCGTCAGAGAGGCCTGCTCCTCCGCTGGGCTTTAGAAAACAGCTCACCCTTCCTGCAGAGGGCCCCACGCTGACACTTAGAGAGTACACCAGTGTGAAAGGATGCCCTGCCCGTGTGGATTCATGCGGATCCCTAACTAGAAGAAGAAAAAAAGTGAAAACTAAAAAAAGCAAGGTAGGATAATACATCTGTTTTGCAGGAGTCTTAGAAAGTATGTGCAATTGTGCTCTGACCTGGCTTTGACCTCTTGAGAAAGAGAAAAAAGCTAATTGGGAAGTACTGAAATAAGGAGAGTTCCCTATGTTCTGTCATGGACCAAAATGTCATTATTCGGCACGTTGCTGGATACATTCAGACATGCAGGTATGGCAACCAGTTGGCCTCAGTAGCGTATGCACTTTGTAATTGAGGGGATTTAAATATTTTATTGCATACTTTTAATGAAAAAAATAAACATTTTGTGATTTTTTAATGCCTTTAAATATAAAATATCTCTCTAAAATTGTTATAATGCCATCTTATTAAAATTATTTTACATGTTACGAATTGTTTTTACTGTTCACCTAGCAAATACCTAACCGCATAAATATGAAAGAGTAACAGTAATGACTTCCCACTTAAAGTCACTACAAATTCTTAATTTTAAGATAATGAATGACATTTGAGTAACTTAGGAGTGTATCTCATTTTACATAAGGAAAACTACTTGAAATTTTTATATACGTATGCACACGCCAATGACTTCCCTTTTAAAGTCATTAAAGAGTCTTAATTTGAAGGTAATGACATTATTTGAATAATTTAGGAACTTTTCTCAATTAATGAAGGAAAACTACTTAAAATATTTATATACGTATGCACCTGCCAATATTTCAACGGCTGGAAAGTTGTAAAAGGTGAGGCACAGGATTTCTAAATACTATGGGAGTCTGTTAAAGTAGGTTTAGAAAAGAGGTGATGGCAGCATCCATGCTAAAATAGGGCGGCTGATGTGTTCGTGGTAGCAGCTCAGGCCTTTGCTCTGGCGGTGCTCTCACCACAGTCATTCGCTGACACCACGCTTTCTCCCATCTCACCTCTTATCTGCATGTTGAGTAGGTTTTTATATTTTCGATGGAAGCAACCAGACCTACTTTGCAACTTATGCCAAGGGATGCAACAGCGCTAGAAAAAGTGTTTTCATGATCCATCTACAATTCCCATTGTGTAATTTATGCATTATTTAAATTATTTGTGTTTTACTGTTAGTTTTAGGTGCAATTATAGTTGCTTTTGTTGTTGTATATATGTGTGCTTCAGTTTTAGACAACTAAGTGGTAGTTTTGACAGATAGTATGTGATGTTACAGCTGTCACCAATACAGGGACATGAACCTATATCTTAATGTGCAATTAGCATTCAGTTATGTTTAGGTATATGAAATGTTGTTAATTAATAATCACATGTACATTAGTACATTGACATTAATATGTTTTAAAATGATCACATCTAGAATATAGAAACTGAAGTTTAATTTCTCTGTGTGCTCTTTTCTAGCATAACAAGTAAAATGCCCTCATAAATCATGATCATCATAATAAGGTAGATTAAGTCCTATTTGAATTAATCATAAAAAGTACAGTTATCTATAAGAAAAATATCAAGTGTTGCATTAGTTATATCACACAGGCTGTTTTAACCAAGAATTTCACCACATACACTATAAAATACAAATATACACAAAGATATAGCAACTTAAACCAATGGAAATGTCTAGGTAGTCTGTCCAAGGCTGTTATTTCAGCTTAATACTGTTGGAGACTAAGTTTCCTTCTACTTTATTTCTTGCCATTCTCTAAACATGGTTTCTATCTCATGGTTCAGGATGGCTGCTCTAGTCTTGCCATTGCATCCTAACTCCAGCCTGTGGAAAGAAGATAAGGCACGACCCAGAAATTGCATGAATGAGGAGGTCAGAATTTGGTCATGTGTCCACAATAGCTGAAGGGGAACAAAGAACGTAGCCTAGCTGAGCAACAGTATTCCCAGCTGCGTATTTACTATCACGGAAACAGAAACACTCGACACCGTGGAACAACAATCGTCTCCGGCACGCGTAACTCATGAGTGTCCACATGTATAGGGCTACCTGGGAAGTATCCAGCCGGGTAATATGAAAACCAGAGACATTTGTGGCTGGATTTTTTTCTGGACAGTCCTTGTACATCATTCGTTTAAAACTCACGGCCGTACTAGTTAGCAGCCCTTGGGTGAGTTACTGAATTTATCTAGCCATATCTTCCCCATCATGAAATGAGGATATTAATCACCCTGTGAGGTTTTTGTTTTAGTAGATCAGGATTAGATTAGGTACCTTTATGAAATGTGTTGCAGAGGGCATGGCATGTGGTGTGAACACTGGAAAAAAATTTAATGTTTTCCATTTTAAATGTCCTCTTTCTAAAAGATAATGAAATACCATGTGAATCCACAAAACCTAATTCACTGTAAAATATCTAAACATGGTAACTTATTAATAATACTAGAAAACTGAAGTAGTATGCCTAAAATGTATTTAATAGCAAATATGAGAAAACATTCTCCTCCAATGTCATGCACTCAGGTTTTCTGTACTTCCTATACCGTTTTAACATTATGTTTCTCTTGCTTAGCCTCGCTGAGTTACAGATAATAGTATTAGTGCTCTCTCTCTCTCCCCCTTCCTCCCTCCCTCCACGCTGAACACTTTTAATTTTTTGAACACAGCATTGCAACGTGCCCACAGCTCCCATCTCCCTTGGGTTAGGGCAGTTTCTTTGTTGAGAATAAAATCTGAGGGTAAGGCAGGGAGGAAGGTGGGGAAGAAGGGACAGGGTCTCAAATACGTGGTGATGGAAGGAGCACTGACTGGGTGGTGAGCACGTAACACAACACATAGATGGTGCCCTGTAGGATTGTACACGTAGAACCTATGTAACTCTTGTTAATCAAGAATTGATTAAAAAAAGAATCAAATGACAAGCAGAAACTAGGACTGTGGAAACAGGAGAATGGTTCTAGCAGACAGGGGACTGACTGCTTTTCAAATATAAAAGGAAAAACTATTTTTTAGATGATTTAGGAGTATTTCTCCTACAAGTAAAGACTTTTTGGCCTATTCTCTGAATACTGAGCCACATATCATGTCAGAAATTGCCATTACTTTTTCTACCTGATCTGTAAAAAAGGAGGGCTACATGGAAAGTATCCAGCTATGTCATATGAAATACAGAGGCATTGATGGCTGGATTTTTTCTGGACAGCCCTCGATATGTATGTGCATATTTTGTCAATATTTATATGTGTGTATCATCTCACACAATGCAAAATGCATACGAGTATATGCAATATATACATGCATATTTCACATTGTGGTGATTTTAGTCACAATTAATGGCTGTTATAACATAGAGCGAGATTACTAATGCTTTCCAAAATCAGAATTTTTAATATGCGCATTATAATTTTAGATTCAGGAACTAATTATCTGATGCGTCGGCTGTGTTGTTTGTGAGTCTCACAATCTTAAAATTACCTGCTTTGGAAGGCTGCTATCTAGTTGTAAAACGTGTATTCTTCGCCTCATCCGTGCTAACATCACGAAGGCTATCATTAGGCATCTGTCCACCAGAGACACGCGCCGAGTACCCGCCTGGAATGGAGAGAAGTCTCCAAGCCTCTCCGAGGCAGAGAGTGCGCCCGCAATTGTTTTTCCTGCCTTCCCCGGGGACTTGGACCACCTTCCGGCACATTCGTCTGTGCCCATCCTGGTCAGTAATGCACACGTCCCAGGCAGCTGGGACTCGAGATTCAGCCCGTGTCTGTGTGGTAAAGTAGACGGGTACGTCTGGGAGTCCAGGGCACGGCTTCGGCCTCGCTGCTGACATGTTCCAACCCATACTCACTGCGCGCGGGTGATTCCGGCCGATGCTCGGTGCGCGCGGGTGATTCCGGCCGATGCTCGGTGCGCGCGGGTGATTCCGGCCGATGCTCGGTGCGCGCGGGTGATTCCGGCTGATGCTCGGTGCGCGCGGGTGATTCCGGCCGATGCTCGGTGCGCGCGGGTGATTCCGGCCGATGCTCGGTGCGTGCGTGGGTGATTCCGGCCGATGCTCGGTGCGCGCGGGTGATTCTGGCCGATGCTCACTGCGCGCGGGTGATTCTGGCCGATGCTCGGTGCGCGCGGGTGATTCCGGCCGATGCTCACTGCGCGCGGGTGATTCCGGCCGATGCTCGGTGCGCGCGGGTGATTCCGGCCGATGCTCACTGCGCGCGGGTGATTCCGGCCGATGCTCGGTGCGCGTGGGTGATTCCGGCCGATGCTCGGTGCGCGCGGGTGATTCCGGCGATGCTCACTGCGCGCGGGTGATTCCGGCGATGCTCGGTGCGCGTATAGGTGATGCAGTACGGCGTCTGCTTTTATGCTAGCAGGCTTGTTTTGCACCCTTTTTGTTTTGAAGCTTTTGTTTTTTTAAAATTTGAATATGTATGTTTACATATTTTCATATTATTTCATAGAGTTAAAACATAAAAAGCTATATGAGGTTAATGGATATTTCAATGTTTTAGTCAAATGTAAAACATTCAATTCAAATTTTAGTCTTATTTCAGGAGAAAATAAGTTTATTTACTTATTGTTTTATACACGTGATTTAGTTAAACAGCATTAGCATGCTTCCTTCAAAAGCAGTTGGGATTTTCTTCTGCATCTTTGATTAGCAGGTATGTGAGTGCTGGAGGTTTGGATCCTTGAACTCTGTTTACTGATTCAACTCTAAGGCGAACAGCCACTGGGCAAGTGGACAGTGAGGAGCTAAGTGCTGTGTGTGAGAAAACACCAGAGCGTGGCCGGCGGTGTCACCATGACCATACATATCTCTTGTTTCATGGGGTCACATCTGTTTGGCTTTCACTGAAAATGAACGACAGAAAGTGCATGTGTCTGGAGATGTGGAACTAACAGCCCCGGGTTTGTGTCACATGGAAACAAACAGAAACCTGTCCCAGTGACCTTGGCATAAGTGGGCGGCCACATTTCGGGGTGTCAGCCAAGGAAGGCAAATTCACTTTGGGACAAAAGCGAACACAGTTGTTTAATGTACATAAATAATAGTAATGTAATTATTATTGACACGAAAATCTAGGTACATGGTTTGGTATTAAAAGTCTGTATCAAACAAGCTATTTTTGAAACATGGCAACGACATACAGTTATTTTCAAACATGCAAATGCTGAGAATAGTGGCTAACACTTCAAGTGGGACTGCTGGTAGGCACTTTTCCGAGCACTTTCCACACATGAGCTAATTTAACCTTCAACAGCCTATGAAGTAAATTCTATTACTATCCTTATTTTAAGATGAAGCCACAAAATACTGAAGGAATTTACAAAAAGGACTAGCTAAGTAAATCTGTCCTAAATGTCCATTGATCTACTGAGGGCCACACTAAAACTTCAGGAAGAAATAAAGGCACTACCTACAAACGAGTGAGAATCAGCCTGATACCCATGCTCTCATCTGAGCGAATAGTTTCCAAAACACTGTGCACAGGTTTCCAAGGAAAACTGATTTAGAATCTGAAATCTGACAGACTTTAAACCACTGAATTTTCATGAGGGTAATGTATAGTTATTTTCAGACATGAGAAGTTAGAAGTATGCTACCTACATATTTCTAGAGATGTACTACAGAAATAAGAAAAAAAGGATAAAAAATATGGGTTATTTTTCTGAGGGAAAGACATTAGTTCTATACCAGTCAAGGTGGTCGTCCATGTTTAAAAGTAATCAACCGATAATCTCAAAGTGAATGCCAGTGTCTTAATCGTTTATGGCATGATTCACTAATCACTTTTTGCATAGACACAAAGACAACGCTCAGTAGAGTAAGAACTTCCTTTCAACAATAGAAATACAACATTTATCATGATTTCAGAAAACAGTTTCTCCATAGAAAATTTAAAACCCCAACATGTCAAATTATCTTAAATTCCATTAAAGAATTATTAGGCTTTTGCCAGAGATACTCTACAGGAAATAGAAATGATTATTTGGAACAATTTAATTGGTGTTCATTCAATAAGTACCAAAGTGCAAGATGTGGGCTGGTTTGAATGCTAATGTCTGCATTACAAGCATGAAATCGAAGTTTTGGATGCTTTCAGCTCAGAATGCTATTGCTAATTATATTTTTTAAGTAACTGTGCTCAACAATGGATTTATAGGGCGTGCATAAATATTTAAGGTTATTTATATCTGCCATGTGACTTTTTTCCTCTGAAAATGTTTTGTTGTACAAATTGACATTTTCCAGGTGGTGAAAAAGTTTACAGTCTCAATATTTCCTTTCATTCACATTAATTACAAACCTTGCCAAGGCGTGTGAAGCTTGTATAACTCAATGTATAGTTGACATTTTTAAAAGAGGCAAATTTTAAAAAGGACAGAATAAGCGATTGGTAAATAAGGTGCCTTTGTTATTACACAGAGGATCTATTTAAGTCAGCAAATCAATTATGATTCTTTTTCAGTTTAAAGAGGTTAACATGAAAGTCTGTATTTTAAATCCTAATTAAATGTTGTTCAGATTATGTTTTAGAATTGCATAACACTGAAATTGTTTTGTATGGATTTGTGTCAAAGATAACACTTAGAGATGTTTTGTAAAGAAGCAAACCTCACAGCAGACTTTCAAATTCAATGTACTTCATGAAACATTTACAAAATAAATTGCACTTTCCTAAAAAAAAAATAAATAAGAAGTTAGGCTAACATTGAAGCTTTAAAAACATTGTATTTGATTCATTGAGATTCTTTGAATATTTAAAATGTATGCTCATCTAGTATAGTTTTTCAGTGCCAAGATAGATTTTCTGGTTTTTAATGTTGCCTTTTTAATGAAGCAACTATATATTAACAAACCTATGTCTACACACACACACACACACACACATACACGTGTAAGCGCACGCGCGGACAGACAGCTAGAGAGACAGACAGATATCCCTGTACGAGGGTTGGTTGGACCCAGCTGCAGGTTGCTGCTGAGATAAGGTGTTTGTCTCATGGCACCGTCTCCCCACCCCTGCCCTGGCAGCTTTGTCTTGGGCAACCCCACGGGCCTTCCGAGTGCCCAGGGCCCCATCTTATTCTGTTGCTAGTTCTTACCTCCGCTAAGAGCCCAGGCCCACCCTGCTGGGAATGGCGCACCGAGGCCACGCCTCACCTGGGCTCTCCCTCCCCTGGGCTCTCCCTCACCTGAGCTCCCAAGCAGCGAGTGAGTGCTGACCCATCCAGGTGAGGATAGGGGTCACCTGCCGGCCCTTTCTTAACAGTGAGGCGTGGGGAATGTTTACTACAGACGGAGAGCTTCACAACCAGTAAGACAGTTCCTCCATTCTGGTTCGGTCTGTGCTTATGCGTCTCCTTTATCACGTGCATTTCACCCAGGTTGGTCTTCACACGGTTCTCTTCCCTTCTGTCACTTACTGTGAACTTCACTTTCCATCTTAATGACGGCTGTGACACACCGGAGTGACAACAGAATTGCTTACGGAAGACAACCCTTTTTCCTGGCGGTACAAATCATGCATTGGAACGAAACCGTCCCGGGCTCACAGTGTGCCTTTCCCATCAACGAATTCCACGACGACCCCGCCGTGTCGTCCGCTGTGCACCACACGTCTGCTAAGAGTGTAGCTCTCTCGTCGTGTCCTTACTGCCACAAACGCTTGTTTAGAAAGAAGTGGCGCAGCTCCGATGACAGGCGGGACGTAAGGTGTGCGATAAGGAAAAGTGGCAGGATGGCTGTGGGAACTGCGTTTTGGGGGACACACACAAGGGTGAGGAACATGCAGAGAGGCAGACCTACGTCTTGGGGAGCCCGAACTCAGGAGAGGGGTCTCCATGTGGTTACCAGCCTGCAGACACTCAGGAGACCAGAAAGCCTTGGGAATGAACACGGAGTTTCCGAGGGAAGCCGGAGCAAAGCTCGGGAGAGGCACGGTGTAGGGAAAGGGCGCGACGGGCCGGAGCGGAGACCTTCACTGCCCTGTCCCCCCGGAGGTGCCGAGCCATCTGGAGGGCTAGTGGGAACACGGAGAACCGGATAGACACGCGATGGCGGCAGAAGAGCGTAGTAAGGAACCACGTTACGAACAGGAACCCGAGAACATTCCTTCCTGTTCCACTTCTCCAGACCTAGGCCTCGTGTCCCATCCAGCCCGGGTGGTTGTCTGGCTGAAAGCAGAGGCAACGCCATGGCGTTCAGAGTCCGTGTTCATGGTGATCAAAGGCTTTTCTTACCGTCACGCCACCAGGCCCGTAGGGGGTTCATGCACCTGCTTAAAAACGCCGGACTGTCTCTTTGGTTTGCGTACCCCCCACGCTGTCCATCTTCCCGTTCGTCTTCGGCTACCGTGTCCCCAGCTGCAGGGACCTCGTGCCCTGCAGCCGATGTTCGGAGTCCTCGTCTTCGGGATAGGGCGACATTGCTGTTCGCACCAATTTCCCGTCCTAAACTCCTTGAATTACTTCATTGCATTATAATTTACGCTCTTTCTTGCCCATGGATTTCTTGCTAATGTACTTATTTCTAAGCATTTGAATCCATTGTGGACAGACTCATCCTAATGGACATTTTCTAATTCTCTCGGTGCACATGGCTCTTACCTCCGCGTTACGTTAACTTTCACCAACATTTTGCTCTGCAAACACCGTACGAATCTTTCTGATTATCCCCAATAATCCAGGTTTATTTGGCCTTTTAAGCCCCTTCTTATAGTTTCTATGGGTTACCCCATTGAATTGTATTGACTATGAGCCTTTGTTGTCGCTTTATATATAAGTTGAACGTATTTAGTTTTAGGTCCTGGTTCGCCAGCGGATTGATGTTAGGCTGTTCTGGGTCTCATTTGCATTTCACAGGTGCACCTGCTGTGCAGGTGGGGAGCCCCCTTCCGTCAGGGCTCCGGCCTGCCACACGCTCTGACTTCTCTCCCCAGGGTTTTCGGGTTGGTTTGTTTGCCTTTCTCTGCGTATTTTTTTCATTTTTAGAATTATAAATTCAAACAGGACCCAGTGCTGAATAACCACAAAGGTCCAGGTGATTTCTGTAAAAGCATTTGGCAAATTATACAGTGCTACTCAAATACAAAGCAGCATTTTTATCGCCATAATTTAGGGGGCAGACTTCTAGTTTAGGTTTTATTCTTAGGTTTTATTTCTTACAGGGACACACACACACACACACACACACACACACACACAGACACACACACAGCTGTTTGAGGGATCTTGGTAAAAACAGAAATTCGTTAAATGTGAAGATATCTTGGTTGGGTCACTTCCTTGCTGTGTGACTTCAGTTAAATAATAGCGTCTCTGAGCCTTAATCTAGTCTTTTGTCAAAAGGAGAGAGGAAAAATATATACATTTCGACAACAGGTTTGAGACCGTTTTAGAAACAGATGTGAAGTTAGGTCATGACAACAGAAATAGAAGCAACCACCCAGCAAGGTGGCGGGGAGGAAGCAGAACCTGGCCTAAGCGCTGGGGCCGTGCAGGAGGAGGGAGACACGTAGTTTTACTCGGTTCTCCGATCAGGAAGAAGAAAGCACAGATTCCTCCACGGACTACCGCCCACCTGCCCACACGCCTGCGGAGGTCAGGGTCTCCTGTGGGCAGGAGGACACGGAGACGCTAACACGTGCTCCTTCCCACAGGGCGAGGACGGCGCTGGTGCCCTGTTCTCCGGCCCGGGGGCCAGTTAGCCCTCTCGCCGGCTCCAGGCGCTACGAGGCACGCGATGCTCTCCTCTTCAGGTCCGAGGGGGGACTCGGGCCATGTTTCTATGTCCGTGCGACACCACGACTCCGCCTGTGCCATCAGGATGCGTCTTCTGTGTCCTGAAAGCAGTGCTTTTAGGGGACAATGTGCTGAGGTACAAATGACGGTGCTCTGTGGGGTCCAGCTTTGTCCTGGAGGTACGTTGGCACGTGGGCAGGAGCGAGGGGGTCACTCACAATCACACCTCACTGCCCCGTCGTTTCCGTCCCAGGCGTCTGGTCGGAGTGAGAGAGAAGGGGCCCACGGCCCTGCTTGCGCCCCGGGACCTGCCTGCTTCGGTGAGCCCGCAGGTGCCCGCGGCTTCCAGAACCATCCACCCGCCGCTGACGTCAGTGGTGCAAGACAACACTTTTGGGGCCTCTGTTTCCAGGCGGTTTCCTACCTTTTCCGTCAGTTATCCCACTGTCCCCACAATCCCTTCCAAAGCTGAACCACCTGGCGTCATCCAGACCCCTTTCCTCACAGGGAGCATCCGCTGTGCCAGCGCGTCCGATTGGGTCCAGAGCCAAAGTCCCCCCGGGCTCACGCGCCCCCCGTCCGCACTGTCACTGCCCGGCCGCGGCTCTCTCCTGGGGCACCCGGCCCGGGTGCTGACGGCCCTGCCCCCTCCGCCGTGTTTCCACGGAGTGGCGAGAACATTCGTGCACGCGTGTGTCCCCGTGTCCCCGGTAGAGACACTTAGGAGGCTGGGCCGACCCCCATGTCCCCGTGCCCTCGGCAGAGATGCCTAGGAGGCTGGGCCGCCCCCCGTGTCCCCGTGCCCTTGGCAGAGACGCCTAGGAGGCTGGGCCGCCCCCCGTGTCCCCGTGCCCTCGGCAGAGACGCCTAGGAGGCTGGCTGCAATCTGGCCTGTGCTCACCCCGCCGATGGCACCGCGGGTGGCTCGCTGTCCGTTCCTTGACGACATCCCGATGACTCCTGACGTGGGCTTTGCTTCCCTTTTCTTTGTCACTACATGCTCGCTCTGCCTTGTGGCTTCCTCACGTAGCTCCCGGCATTCTTAAGGTCACGGCGCCCGAGTTAAATAGTTAAGGAAACTTTCCTTAGCTTAGTCGAGGGTCCGGACCGTTCTGCTACGTTGTCACATCGGCGTGCCGCTACCGTCGTTCGTTTACTTCTGTCAGAAACTCGGTTTTCCTCTTCACTTGCACCGAGGATGTTCTGGAATCACACGGTGCTCGTACAGTACCTTCTGGTACAAGTACTTGATCGATGGCACGAACAATGGCGAACTGAAGTTCGATCATGCCCGAAAAGATTCAGGACAAAGGAGACTTTGTGGCCTGTTGTTCTCTCCTCTACTGGCAGGGTCCCTGCTCTGCCGCGAGTATTTAGAATGGGCACCGAAGTGGTTAGAGGTTCGCGCTCCGGTTAGTGGGGTCGGGGGTGGTGAAGGGCTGACGTTAAGGGGGGTCTTTTTCTCTTCATCTTATCCGAGTGGAGGAGCGTGTGCACATTCGCCACTCAGGAAAGGGAGCATAGCTTAGTCAGGTGTCAGCTTATTGGGGACCTGTCTTCCTCTAGATGGTGAATTGGGCTCACAGAAAGATTTAGAGCACGCGCCTAAATGGACACAGCACTTTGAGACCCCCCGGTGCTTCCTGCCCGATGTCGCTCTGAGTAAAAGCGCGGCCGATGTCACCGATGTCAGCCTGTTCTGAGAGAAGGCTACGGCATTTGATTTCTGCGGCGCTGGGGAGAAGTGATGAAACGCTTGGTTATATTCTGGGTGTCACCTCTTAGGCGTAGAGAGACCCTTGGTCAAGTTTTTGACTCTTTCTTGTAAGTGCCACCTCTGTGGAGAAGGAGGTTGTGCTGGCTCAGTCCCCAAACAGCGTGTCTCAGGCTCCCAGGCCCTGCCGCAGAGCAACGTCGCTGATACATTCGTCACTGCTAAGAAGGGTGGATGCTAGGAAGGTACCGTCCACTGAATGAAGATTTTGAGCTGAATGGATCTCACGATGAGTGGAGTAAAGTAAGGGAAATAGCGTATGTACTGCGTATATTGGATTTTAAAATGCAATTATTTTTCTCATGCTAAAAAGATACAGAATTTAAAAAAATTTCTTGAATGGTAGTATCTGAATTGCAACGTTAATCCCTAGTTTAATAATCTCTTTGAGTTTAAAAAATCCAATTATGGTAAAGCTCTTACACTCAAACAAACAAACAAACAAACAAACAAACTGAAGCTATAGGAGCAAAATGTGCATATATAATGTTTATTAAAATTACGTTTTCCAGTGAATTTCTTTAGAGTGTGTCACTGACTCCTGAAACTGCTCTTCAAATACCACAGGCCAGGAAGACGGTTGTAATTTCCAGGGAAAAGCAGACAATTATTTACCTAGGAGACCATTGTACATAGATACTGATCTGCTTAGCATTAGCTTACAAGCAATTACATCCACCATCAATATAAAGTTTATTCAGCTGCTGAAATGAACCAATCAGATACTTCCCAAGAGTTCTTACTCACCTGTGGTTATATCTGTGTGTCACAGCCCTACCTGTGAATCGTCTACGCTGTGCAGAGAAGTCCACTTAGCCCTCTCTCAGAAAGGGGACTTCTTTTTCATTGAACATCGAGTGTTATGAAATACCATCGCGACCAAGGTTTTCTGCTGATGAACATGAGATACTGATAGTACATTTTAAAAATGTGCGTTCAAGTAAATGATTACATAAAAACAAGTCACTGCTGCTATGGGCGTAATTCTCAGTGCTTGTAAGGTGTAGTCACATGTCCAGGTCTATGTTCTCTTTTGTTTTTGGTGACTAAATTTGACCATTTCAGGTCAAGTAAGATAAAGCTTTGTTTGGTACCTTACTCGAGTTCCAGAACCTGTTTCCTAGAGACGGAATATTAGGGACTGGTTTCGTCAGGTGGCAGAAACCAGCAAGCTATTCTCAGGGATCACGGTAGGTAAGTCTAAGGCAGCTTCGATCAGTGGGGGTTTATTTGCTCCACTTCACGTTTTACACGTGCAACGACCTATGAATTGAGTGTGCATCTACTTACTGACTTCTTGGTGATAAAAAAGAAGTCAATTGCTGAGTCAAATGTTTTCTGAAGAGAACTGGAAAGTATACATATTTTACTTTTATGAACTCTGAATATGATCGGTCTTTGAATACGTAACAGGGATTAACGGTGTGTGAATTTTATTGGCTGTGTGCTTCACTTGTAAGAACTGAATCAGAGAAGTTAAAAAAAAGTAAGCAACAGTGAACTGCAGAGAGGCAAGGGCGCACAGCTTGGAAAAAGCTTTAGAAGTGGATCTGGTAGCCTTTGTCCATCCATTATTGCCTTTGCTCAGGGCTGTCAGGTCACTTGGATGATTTGCACGGGCAGTGTCTTAAAGGTGACGAGTCAGCCCGGAGACTGAGAGTCCAGGGTAAACCCAGCCGGTGCCTGGGGCAGCAGCAGCTACTGGAGGCGTCAGCAGACTTCTATTAATGGGCTCACCGCGACTCCACTTGATCCCATCATGCATTCTTCTGCTTTAAAGTCTTCAGGATAATATACATTCCTTGGTGTTGTTTATTAAGTAATTTCCGGTGTGCCCCTGTTGCTTCACTGGCCTCTCCTCACTGGTCTCACTCTGTGCAAAGGCTGCCCTATAGCCATGTTCCACTGTAACAGTGTTTTCTATGCAGAATTCTGCTGCATCTTCTTTGCATCCAGCAGACGTTACTTTACTTGTCTGGGACTTGACTGGAAGCTTTTCCTTTTGAATCTTTTTTTTTTTTTTTTAAGTAGCCTATTGGTTAGAAAGAGGAAGTGCAAATAAAGAGGAAGCAGAATGGGTGTGGGGTTTTCAGTTGGTTTGTTTTTGAAAGTTAAACCCTCATAAGAGGTGGGAAGGGCATATGACCCTTAGACTTGCTGACCCCATTCCACTACTCTGTTCCTGGGCACGGGACAGGGGCATGTTTAGTAGGGACCTCTGCTCTCACAGCAGGACTCACGCAGCCTCTGCAAGTCATGCCCAACATTCAAGTCAGAAAAACTTCCATGAAGACTCATTAACACGTACCTGACAGGAGCACGTGTGTGGGAATGTGGGGCCACACTTACAGAAACCACACACTGCGTAGGTGCATGTACACACGTGTGCACACATGAGGCCGGACAGTTAATGTCACGAACTCATCCTAGAAAAGGTGCTACCTACCTCATTGCTGAGTATCACTGCGGTCACCTTTGAAGTCCTCCCCTTGGGAAGCCGTGCACTGACGCCAGTGCCTAGTCCACCCTTCAGAGCAATTTTGGAACTCTTCTTCTGGAATGGCCATCAGAGCTGTCATCATCTCCAAAACCTGACAATTAAGTTCATGAACTTGCCACAATGAGCTTACACTGGCAGCACTGTGCACACAACTCGGTAAGGTGTCAGCTTATAGCAGCTCTGATGGCCATTCCAGAAAAAGAGTTCCAAAACTGCTCTGAAGGGTGGACTAGGCACTGGCGTCAGTGCACGGCTTCCCAAGGGGAGGACTTCAAAGGTGACCGTAGTGATACTCAGCAGTGAGGTGTGTAGCACTTTTTCTAGGACGAGTTCGCCGACTTAGTTGTCCGACCTCTTCTTTAAGACTCCGAGGAGGAATTTGAGGTGTCCCCAGGCAGGTCCTCCTTGACTGCCCCTTCCCATCAGAAGGTGTGATTCCATTGTCTTTATTTGGCCCTTGTGGGACCTGTCCTGGTGACACAGCGGGTAGAGGTTTTCCCTGCCTGCAGTGCTGACAGTGTCACAATGCATTACAATGAGCGACGGGTCACAGCACGAGGGGGCTCTCCCCTGTATGATGATCCACACTCACCTCAGTCACCATTTTCTATCACTCCCACTAGACTCTGAGTCCCATCACGGAAGCAAACGTGCCAGTTGGTTTTTTAATACTGTTGCTTCCCTGGTACCTAGTACTGTGCCTGGAACTTAGTAGCTCTCTGTAAAGAGGTGACCAAGGAAATGCAAACTTTTCAAATGCCAATGATCTACAACAAGGCAAAGACACAAACATGTTATTGAAACTTCAGGAGAAAAAAAATCCTAAGAGTTTTGAGGAAGTGAGAAGTAGTAAGTAAAAGTTAATATTAATACACATTTTAATATACATATTTCAATGGATTGGGCAAAATGGGGTCTAACCCTTTTTTAATCAATGTGGTTACGACTTTTGCAAGCACCTGAAAAATGTGTTTAAAAATGATCTTTAGTGAGATTTACCCATAACAAAAAAATGTAGAGTAAAAAGAATTTTTTTTTAACGAGATACAGTTTGGATTCCTCCCTCCCACGTGGCGTGCCTGAGTCGGTGATCCACAGTGAAAATAATGAAAACATTTGTTCTGTTCTCTCAGCTCTTTGGCGAGTGGGAGAGGATCTTGTTAATGCGTAGCCCGTGCTCAGCGAGGGTCGTGGGGCCGTCGTCGTAACTGCACCCGGAAAATGTGCTGCAAGTTCAGGCTGGTAGGAAGTCAGCCGACACCCGGGAATGAGGAGTGGGCCGAGTGACTCCTGCGGATGGGACAGTAGGCAAATGCCTATTGATGGGTTTTTAATTCGAGTATTAAATTGAGATTACGTAGAGATGGAATACGTCTAAAACGTGGCATTTAAAATTAAATCCCTTAATCTTCATTAAAAAAATGAGGGCATGACAGTTTCACTATTAAATCCCTTCCAGGAACGGTTACTGCAGGGCCGTGCAGTCAGGGCACGGGTGAAGGGGAGACGTCACCCCCGTCACGGAATGATTACGCTGAACTGCGGTCTGACACGCTCAGACGGAGCGCAGGGCGTGAGCCAATGTCCTCATAATTCAGTTCACGAAACCCTGATCCTCTGGGATACTCTGTCAAAACTAAGAACTTCAGCAGATACGTTCGGTTAATCTTACAAAAATTCCACTCTCGGAGTTGTAATAAACATTAACCCATTAGAAGGTTCTGAGAAGTTTTTTGCGACATACAATGCGCTTAACTCAGAGTTGCCAGATATATTTGAGCGCCCAACCGTGTGTCCAATTAACGTCTTCTGCCCAACTGGCTTTCCAAGGGGCGTAGATTGAGAGACAGAACTGGACCAAGACCCCTTCACACAGAGGGCCATAGAAATCCTATAGCGATAAACTGCTGGCTGAAATCAAAAGTGTGTTTTCATTGAAAACAAAGCAAATATCAAACTGGCAAAAGACAAAGAAGCAGGGGTACATACACAATGGGCATGACTCGGCCATGAGGAAAGATGAAATACGGCCATTTGTGACTACATGGCTGGACCTGGGGATCATCATGCTGAGCACAATAAGCCAGACAGAAAAAACCAAGAATCATATGAGCTCACTCACTTCTGGGATCTAAAACTGACAGCAACAAAGAAACAAAAACTCATGGACACGGTCCAGTGGTTACCTGGGGGCAAGGGGGGAGGGGGTGGGAAGGAGGGAGGGGGTCAAATATATGGTGATGGAAAGAGCACTGGCTCTGGTGAGCACACAATGCAACACACACACAGATGACATACTGCAGAATTGCACACCTGGAACCTATGTAATTTTACTAACCAATATATTCCATTGGAAAAAACACAGGCAAAAGGACACTTAACTAAATATTAATTACCTCAAGGGTCGACAGAAGTGGAATGATATTAACAGCTTCTCATTATATTTTTATTATTTGTCTTGTGATAAACGTATATCACTTTTTTTTTTTTTGGAACTGAAAATATCATTAAAACCATAACAAAACTACCACCAGGCAGGATTTACCCCAGGAGTGTGAGAATGGTACATTGTATGTGCACGTATATTAATCACATACATTGCAATGGATTGGATGTGCATGCCTTACAGGAATGACGAATCCGATATATCTCAAAAATAAAATAATTCCTGCCCCTTTCTACCTGCAAAATTGTCTTCATTCCCGTTATCTAATGTTGTTATTGTTGCCTTTATCCCCTGTTTTTTTTGGCTTAGATTAGACCAGCAAATATTGGATGAAAACCATATAAAACACACGGCTCAAGGGCTGTATTTGTCTCATATGGTTCTAGTTCTCTAGTCAGTCTCTTTCCCTTATCGATTATGGAAGTATTAGGTGATCAACCCCCCCCCCCCCCCAAGGATATCTCTCTCTGTTTCTGGTATACATTGGTGGTGACAAAGTTCTGAGCAGGTATTTAAAGTATTTATTTCGCTACTTGGCATTTTGTCCTCTGGTCTGTATAACTTAAATGCATGTTCACTTTGATTTAGAAAGACTTGTCAGTGTATCAGGCTGTACACCTCCTAAAGGACTTCTGTTCTGTGACAGCGCTCTTTAAACTAGACATTGTCACACTGGGTATTCATACAAAGGTACACTCCATTAAGGCAGAAATGGCTATGGGAAATAGTTTGGAAAGTCCAGTTTAAGTTCAATATTGTCAATATCGACCACAATTATGTAAAAACAGAAAAATGTGCATGGCAGGAATCCTCTGCTTACCAACATGCATAGAATTTCTAAAAAAACAGATGTATGTAATCAGCATAAAACACGAAATCCACACGTCACATAACATTATCTATTTAAATAATAACAGTGAAGTATGAATGTCGGTGTAAAATAATGTAAAAAGAGAAAATTATACTAGAATTTCCCCCCAAAGTCACTATTGTAACATTTAAATCTGAAAACATTACCATATAAGGATACACTAGTGGTTCCCTAGGTCAGCGGATTCCGTGAATATACGTGTGCGCCGGGTACACATACGCGGCCTTTTACAGAATTACGGTGGGAATTCTTTCATTCCAGCAATCTCAGTGATAAGCAGTTCTCCTGAAAACCAGCCGCTGGCCTCACCTCAACATTTTGGCTCAGAAACAGTGCTTAATCTTTTATTCCTCTACTGCGTTGCTGAGAATTTGAGTTGCGTTTCCGTAAATGACGACAGTGACCTGCCAAAGGTCACCCAGTATCAGCACGACTGCCCTTGGTAAACAGCGGGAGATTGCGGGTTTGCTCTGCGAATTGCCTAACTTCCTCCTGCAGCCTTGTGCGCTCGCCCACGCTCCCGCTGCTGTAACGGCCGGGGCCTGCTGCCTGGGGGACTCCCTGATCTGCGGGGGGTGTGCCAACTGCCAGCAAATCCCCGGCAGAGAGGAATGGACACACGATCTCCTCACCTCCCGCTGCCCCCACAGTCCCCTACGCCGTTGTGAAGAGTACACTTATTGTTTGGTCAGGTCAAAAGTGCAGGCTTTGTAATATTTTAGTGTAGATGCTGGATCCTTCTATTTGACCTATTTTTGTGCTTCTATTTCGTTTGTGCCGTGCTGGGGTTAGAATACAAGGAACAAACGTGCTGCTGAATTCACTGAGTGTGATTATGTGCCAGGCATTTCGGTGAGCTCTAGCACATTTAATTCTACTAATAACCAAATGGAGAAGTTAATATAATACTACATTAATTTTCATTTGAGGAGCAGAAAGTTTGAAAAGCTTAAGTAATTTACCTAAGTGAGCATTAATCAAGGTCTGAGTTAAATGTTTGATGGCAAATTAATGGTATTAGTAGTAGTACAGATAGTATAAAGTTGAGGTCAGAATCATTCACTTTAGATTGTAGAAAGTTTTTGTGTTTCTAGAAATCTGCATTTCTGACATACAGCACAATCCTTGGCACAAGGAACCCACCAGTCATTGCATTTGTGTGAATAAATATGACTTACTTTTATGACCTGAGGTTACCATTTTCCATTAGGAAATATTTAAGTAAAATTTTATAGCATCTGTTGGTTTTATACCAAACAGTATCTTCTTATTTGAAATTTACAGGTATTTTTACAATAGAGAAATTAGAAGAACATTATATTCATTTGCAAATTTCCATTGCAAACTCAGTCACTACAAATGAATCTGGGTAACTTTTATGCCTATTAACTGAACAAAAAATTAAATAGAACATAGTGTGGTATTGGTTTATTTTCTTGTATCTTAAATTTCAGTAAATTATTTAATTTCAAATGTTTAGGTGGGGGAGACAGGATAATAAACAAAAATCTTATTCCCATGAGATATTCACTAAAATCAAGCATTTATGGAAACTTTTTAAAAAATATATATTACTGCCTAGTCACAAAACTATATTCGATTATTAACCCATTAAAGATAACAGTGTTTACTGAAATCTACCAGCTATGAGTAATTATATTTAAATTCTACCTTATTAAATCCTTTTGCTACTTTCAACTCAAGATGTAATTTAAATAGTAGAACTTGGTCTTTAACTGAAAAATTCATCTCTTTTATGACAAGACAAACTGGGACGTTATGATTATGAATGTGCTGTATGTGAGCACATTTCTGGATTTAATTTATTAGAAAATCTGTGCCCATCGTTAAAATCACTTCTGGGTACAGACACAAAATACTAATTAACTGAAATTCATCAGTTTTGGTCATGGAGAAGAGGCAGTTTTCACTTAATAACGGCTCCCAGGACATCTGTGAATGAAGTAAGATGACAATCTACATTAAAATGGGTTGTGACCATCGAATAGCTTCAAATCCTTGTGTAGAATGTAGCATTCACAGTTCTAGGAAGAAGTGCTACCACAAAAGTGAAGTAATACAGTTTATGCATGAGGGACATCAAGGGTATTTCAATGCTGAAACTGTCTTAGCCTCAAGAATTATATAATAAAGCAGCAATAAACTAATTATTTACCTATCCTTAAAGATATTCTTTTTACTTCCAAATGATATTATATATAGCTAATGTGGAAAAAAGTCTTTAAAAATTCTATTTTCCTGAGAAAAATGTTGTGCAGCATGAGATCTCAGTTATCAAATGGCTTCATGAGGAGTGCTGTGGCTTTCAAATGAAAACGAATGTTCCAATTGGCAAGTTTTAATCGTGATGCTCATTTGTGTCTTCAGCATCTGTGGAATCCAACATCTGGAACGCATAGGGAAGAAGCTGAATCTGTTCGACTCCCTGTACTTCTGCATCGTGACCTTTTCCACCGTGGGCTTTGGGGACGTCACTCCTGAAACATGGTCCTCCAAGCTTTTTGTTGTCGCCATGATCTGTGTTGCTCTCGTGGTCCTACCCATACAGGTAAATAAACCCAACCATGTTCAGTTTCATAGAAATGGGTGAGGGCTTAGAAAATCAACCCCTCCACGTTTAACAGAAGTGCAGGGTGGCTTATTAATCTACTGTATTAACACAAGCTGCTATTATTTGTAGCCAGCTAATTAAGATTGTTTCAGAAATGCCTTCTCACATATTAGAAACTGAAAATTTTTTTCCCCTTCAGTCGACGGACAGCTTACATCTCATTTCAATTCAAGATGTATCTTTTAAATGTAGGGTATTTAACTATAATAATGGCAGGCTCATAAGATAATACAGTTTTTAATTATACTATGATGATCAAGGAAATAAACTTTTGCAGGGTTGATTTCTCTTGATACTTGAAATAATCTAAAAGCCAAACATCATAATGAATAAAAATTGATTATATATACTGGTCAACTAACCTGAAGATGATATGTAACTGCGATGCAGCATTTTGGGGAGTAGATGGGTGGTTGCAAAGACGTGCGACTAAAGATAAATAGAGGCAATCTCCAGCTCTTTCCTACAGTGAGCTGTGGGTGTCCCTGGGTGGGCAGGGTGTGGCGCACACAAATCGAACTTGTATATTCTATCACAGACTCTGGCCACAGTGCTTGTAAATGTACCTCTCGTGGGATAAAAATGGTCTTCTCACTCCTGTCCAATCATGTGTGTTTTCCTCTCCAACATCCCACCCCTACACCCCTACTTGCCTTACACACCAGCTACTATACAACTAGAATGTGGCTTTGTGTGTCGCTGTGGTAAGGGTATCGTATTGCATGAGATACAGGATGAATGTGACACAGGAACATGGCGGAGATGCCAGTAAGGTTTTTTTCTGTGACTCAATGCGTGACATGTCGTGGCTGTGCACTCCACTGGACTAGAGCAGAGACACGGGCCTCTTAGTGCCCTGCCATGATATAACAGGAAGACATACTGATGCGTTTCCCGAGAGACCGGAAGCCTCTGGGAGGCACGGCGCCCTCCACGGAAGTCACAGAAAACCTGTTGTTGAAGGGAATGCTGAGGGTTTGGATTTCAGTGAGTTTCATCTGAGACACTGAGTCCACCTAATAAACGCAGAGGGAGCGCACTGATTTTTACTTTCATGTCCAGTGTTTTCATTCATATGTGAAAAATGCATTGCAGTTCGAACAGCTGGCCTATTTGTGGATGGAGAGGCAAAAGTCAGGCGGCAATTACAGTCGACACAGAGCTCAGACGGAAAAGCACGTCGTTCTGTGTGTCAGCTCGCTGAAGATCGACTTACTTATGGACTTCTTAAATGAATTCTACGCTCACCCCAGACTGCAGGTACACTTCAGTTACGTTACGTGTTATTCTGGGCCCTACCTACTAGCACTGTCAGGTTAACGGGTGGTGCATCCTGCCTTCCGGAGGATTTGCACTTACGCCAATTTAGAAAGTGTAAATGAGGAGCTACAAATAGAACCAGGAACAGAGAAAATGCCGAAGGAACACACAGTATTTTAGGTTTCCTTCTGTATCTACACTGAAAGACAGATGGAATTATATGAATGCTACAAAGAAAGGTTTTCTTTGAATTAAAGTGACTGCTTTTTGCTCCCTTGGGTAATGCATAAATGATATTTCTATGAAACAGTGAAACGGAACATAAGATACAACAAAGCAATGAAATCATCATTCCAGTATCATCTGCTCGCTTGAACCATTCAGTTCTGTCATTGTTGCTGGTGCAAATGCGGGAGTCTGAGAGCTCTATTTTCTCTTCTGTTTCCTGGAGTGTAATTAGGTCCTATTTATAGTAGCAGTAAATGACCGAAACCTGGACAATAACGAGCTGAATTAAGAACATGAATTCAGAAAAACGTCTCCATCTGTCTATGCAGATAAACTGCTCACACATCGCTGACACTGGCTGCGGTTCTGGGCCAATGCAGGGTTGGGTGATCTTTGCTGCTTAACTCCCTCAGTTCAGTCCAAATGGCAAGGATTATTTGAATTTCTTGTTTTTCCTCAGTAAATTTGTATCAAGAGGTTGGACAACCCTGAGGTCAAGCCAGTACTGAGTATATCGAATTATCTCTCCCTGAAACATAGAAGACTTTCTGCATGAATACTTTGGAGAACTTTTTAAATACTGTTTTTTATATTTTAAAAAACCTAATTTATAAGTGACACTTGAACTATATAATACATGCTTTTGTTTTCATATCAATCAATTTCCATTTTTTGGAGAAACTCCTTATTTGTTCTTTTTTTATTATTCATATTAAATTATTTTAGGTTTGTTCATTATAAAGAAAATCTATTTGTGGGGGAAAGTTTGATCCCTTGTAATTTATTGATATTATTCTAATATCAATATGGAGAATTCTTTAAAACTCTAAATATTCCCACCAGATATATATTAGGATGATAAAATGATGAATATTTACCAAAGAATTTTAATCCATATATGAGTAGATCAGTTTTTTAAATCATTCTGTCAGTAATAGTACTTTCATATTTTCTACAAAGGACCATTATTTTGAAAGATGTTTGTCTCAAACTCTTTTATTTACTTTGTCAGTATTATCAATATTTTATGAGTCCTTAGCCATTCAGATATTCATCAGATAATTTTCAATATATTAGTTCGTAGTGTTACCAAATGATGTAAAACCCCATCACTGTTTTTATTCTGCAAGTGACGATTCGAAGTATGAATCGATACTGAGGACTTCTGCCTGCCGTGCAATGTTTATTTTATAATAAGCCTGAAACTGTGAACGTCATAGGCCGGGAATGTGTGCCGAGTGTGAACACTGTTCACTCCCCCTTCATGGTACTAATGAGACTGAAAGATGTCAGCATGAATGTATTCATGTATGAGATTTTTCTATGTCCCAGTTATGTTTGTTACAGCGTTGTGTCATTTACTATATGCCCAGGTTTTACATGCAAACCAGGGAGCTCTTTTCTAGTTGATCATATTTCAGAACGTCCTCAGCCGTGCTGTTTAGCTGTGTAGTGTAACAGAGCACTACTGTTTCCATGTCATCATCCTCCTTGTTTTGAACAGGATTATTACGTGGTCATTTTGTGTCCCACTGAAATGGACGTGCAAGTCCGAAGGGTCCTACAGATTCCAATGTGGTCACAAAGAGTCATCTACCTGCAGGGATCCGCCCTTAAAGACCAGGACCTGCTGAGAGCAAAGTAGGTGCCCCATCAGTCTCCACCTTGCAACGTTTAATGTCATTTCTCATCTCCAAATTTCAGCCATGTGCAGAGTTGCAAGATACGTTTTACTATTTTTGAATACAGAGTTTTTTGCCTTAGTCCCAGTGCTGGCCAAATTGAAAGATGAAACATGTAAGATAGGTGAGCTTGCTTCTCCTCAGCGCGGAGATGGTCAGCAGATCACGCCCATGCAGCACGACAGGAAGTGTGCACAGTGGGATTATCTCGCATTGTCTGAGCTGCGCATCCAGACTCGCCCTTAGAATAATCCCCAAGTCTCTGAATGCCGGTTTATTCCACAAATAAAATTCTTGGGCCAAGCATGGAAAATGCCAAAGCAGTTTGAGCCAGCTTAAATTTTAAAGAGTTTATGTACTAGGCCAAGTTGGACAGGGAAAACATTGGTTCACTTGCAATATGGTGTTGGGGAGAGCTTTACGGACAACCTGGACCTCCCCAAAGATGAATAAGTGGGTCCTAGAGAAAAGTAAGCCTGAAATGTCAGTAGAGGCAAAATGACAACACTGAAGCTGTCCTACTTGGGCACATTGTGAGAAGGCAGGGTTCTTTGGGAAAAATAAAAGGTATCAGGAAAACAGGAAGACCAAATATTCCATGGATTTCCCCCAGCCAAGAAGTCACAGGCATGAGTCTCCAGGAGCTGAGCAGGGCTGCTGAGGATAGGACACTGTGGACGTTATTCATCACAGTGTCACCTGCAGTCATAGCAGACTCAATGACATGTCACACACACACATACAGGATAGAGAACACTGGGGTTGCCTGGGGGAATCAGAGAGGTGACAGATCTTACTTAGTTGCTTTCTTCCTGTTGCACATGTCCCACCCAACTCATGTTAAAGTTAACATGGTCTTAACCATTTGTCACATGCCATGGGGGTTATTCCACATGAGCAGAGTGACAGCACGGCTGGGCAGACCATGATCCCCAGGGAGTCAGGGCGGCTGCAGAACAGCATCTGTCGTTTCAGAAGCTGAAAGAGATTCTCAGCAGAGGTGGTTTTGCTCCATATTTTCGGTTGCTATCAAGAGTTTTAAATGTATCTTCATATTTATCCTTGAGTTGTAAGACTGTATAACAAAACCAGCAAGATTTAAGTTCCTCTGGCATCTCATCAACGCTATTTAACAAAATGACATTGAACAAAATGATGTTATTCAAGAACCTACTGTCTATGAAAAATATATAATCATTATTACAGAGAATAAATTTAACATTTTTTAGTTGTCATTTTCAATTATTGAGTTATACAGCCAATTCAGTAGTGACTTTGCTCACAGTCAAATACAGTCACGATCTCCTAGAAATCCAACTTTTATTTAAGCTTGAGGACACCCAGTGTGCTTGGTGTGCACTGGACTGAACCTTAGAATTCTATTTTTCAGACAACGCGTAGGCATGTCAGTGAGATTGTTTGGTTTTTCTGTCTGCATTTAGAATGGATGACGCCGAAGCCTGTTTCATCCTGAGCAGTCGCTGTGAAGTGGATAGGACATCCTCTGTAAGTTCCTACATCTCTCTCAGTGGTTTTTTTCTTTTCACCTTCGAAGGTTTTTGGATTATTTTTGGTCTGCTGACATTAAATATCGGTGACCTTAAAATTCTCCTAAAGAGAAGCAAATATCTCTAAACTCTCACTGCCAGTGTGAATGAAAGGGTTTTTGAAGTAGCTTATACTAATCCTTGGGTTTTCTGTTAATTAAAATGAGTCGCATGTCGACAAACCAGATCATTTTTTAAAATTATGTATGTCTTACACCATGTAATTTTGTTAACATGGTCTCAATGTCTCAACTTAAAAAGAAGGCAGATGGATCAGGCAGTCTGCATTAGCTGGAGAATTTCTAAAAAATTCAGCTGGAGAATTTCTAAAAAAAAAAAAAAGAAATAGGCGTCGCAAGAATTCTATTCAGGATCTATGGGGTGGGGACTGGAGGTCTGTGGATTTGAAAGAGATCCCCAGGTGGTTCTGAAGCACATCCCAATTCAGTAACCTTCGGCGTGTGTGATCTCTACGATGTATTTTTTAGGCCTAAAGCTCTATAAATGTTCGATACTTAAGTCCTATAATTAAATTAAATGGTAGTTTACCATAGTATGACTTCTATTCTGTAAATGGATGTTAATTTTATAATTTTAAAGAAGTGCTTTCTTTACTATCCTGCATGGAGTCGGGGCTATCAGCTCCCGTGTTTCTAGGCCATGAGTCCCTCTCTAGCCATGTCTGTGGTGTAGACAATTAAGAACCTCGGTGGTCTGCAGGGACAGGGAAAAGGCAACCCGTGCGTGGTCTTCAGGCACGTGATGCACTCCTTCCGGAACGTCTAACAGGCATCTCTGTCATATTCATTTAGGACTGTAAGTCCTACGTTGTCCTCACTGTAATTTATCCGAACCTCTTACTCATACCTTGTGTTTCTATCATTATTTAACTCATGTCACTCTCAATTTTGTGCCCCTGAAGTCATAACTTTGTTTTAAACATACTTGTAGCCCTCCGTGTCTGTGGGATTTTGAGTTACAGAGTAAGCACTGAGAAATAAAAATGTAGTCTCTTTTAGGGTGTCCTTTCCAATGTGAATGTGTGAGCTTTGAGGTAACACATGCATGCCATCTCCTCCTGACACTACTAAGCTGACAGGAGATGAACAAAAAGATTTCACTCCTAAGGACCAAGGAGGTGGTAGATGAGACAACACTAATACAAGTTTGGAAGCAAGAAAGCAGATGGAAGAGTGGCAGCTGACTTAACTGACAGAAGGATATTAAAATTTAAGTTGAAAGAGGAAACAGATCAGAAAAGATGGCTTTTTTTTTTTTTGCCATCAAACCACAAAAGTCTCAGGCAATAGAGGCACAGGATGCCTCAGCAAATAGGGTTATACACAGGACTAAGCACATGGACAGGGATGAAACATCTGTGAGAGTCTGTAAGCCCCTACACAAACCCGCTGCGGGTCACTCTCCCTACCCTGGGCAAAGAGGGGGGCTGCTGGGCAAATGTGACCCGGGAATTCCCTTCATTCCAGACCCTGAGGTGCAGCTGAGTGTCTGGGGAATGTAAGAGCAACCTGCCCCACAGATGTGAGAGGGCAACCTGCCCCACGGGCCTCGGAACCCCTGCAGCCTGCTCCACGGCTCCACTGGCACGGCAGTGGGGGAAGTGTCTCTGGGGAGAGAGTCCCTCACAACACACTCATACATGCACATACACACATACACACTTACACACATACATGCACACTCGCACATGGACATACACACATACACACACACTCATATACACACATACACACTCACACTCACAAGGAGAGACAGATGGATGGATAGGCAGACAGATAAACAGGGACATAAAGCCCGGAATTCCCCAATGCACTAGCAAGGATGGATATTACTGGAGACTTTATAAATAATGCATATTTAGGTATACGAAATTCCTTAAAAATATTTTTTCTTCAATAGTAAATTAAATTTATCTTACTCTGTTTGACTTTATAAACTTTTTAATTAAAAAGTTTTTGCTTTTGACTCTTTTATGAGAACACTTAGTTTAAAACACAAACACATTGTACAACTGTACAAAAACATTTTCTTTGTATCCCTATTCTACAAGCTTTATTCTATTTAAATTTTGAAAAGTGTTTCTCTTAAAATGATTATTTTATTAAAAACGGAGGCACAGACACGCCCATCGTTAGTGTAGGCCCACCCGGATCGGGATCATGGGCTCACTGTCCCCACTGCCACGTCTCCTCCCATGGGAAGGTCTCCTGGGCAGTAACACACACGCAGCTGTCATCTCCTGCGAGAATGACAACAGTGCCTTCCTCTGGGACGCCTCCCTAAGGCTCTTCTTGAGGACGTGTGCCTCTTTGCAGACCTACGAGGGCTGTCTGAAAAAAATCCAGCCACGAAGGCCTCTGTGTTTCATGTCACAGGGCCGGAGACCTTCCGGAAGGCCCTTGTGTCCACGGTGCTTTGCTTGATTTCTTTTCTGTCCTGCAAGCAGATGATGCACCGTGAACCTCTCTCTATTAATGAAAACCTTCCGGTGTTGGGTCCACGTTTTCCACTGTTTTAAGGAGGTGGTCTGCCAGGGCGTCTGCTTCACCCTCACTGTGGATTTTTGGGGTCCGTCTTCTTTTTCTTCTCCTATAGTTTCCTTCTCTCTGGCACCCCCCTTCAGCTGTGTGTTCCTGTTCTGGTTCTGACAACGCCTTAGTCGGTCCCTTGGGACCCGCTCTGGGAGCTCCTCAAGGTTATCTATGACCTTCCTATGGCTACCACATCACTAGGCGACAGGAAAGTTGCAGCCCCATTATAATCTTAGGGGACCACCGTCACGTATGTGGTCCGTTGTGGACCACAACGTCGTTATGCATCGCATGACTGTATTGCACGTTTTCCCAGCTTGTTTCGTGATATTTTGATTTTTACCTTTGCAGGACCACCAAACAATTTTGAGAGCGTGGGCTGTAAAAGATTTTGCTCCAAATTGCCCTTTGTACGTCCAGATCCTAAAGCCTGAAAATAAATTTCATATCAAATTTGCCGGTAAGTTCAGTCTGCATAAGAGCCTTGAAATGTTCTCAGACTCCCACTGGGTTGCAGGAGCCTGACTTGTTAGTGGTGACTTCTTCTATTCATGCTTCTGGAGAACAGAAGCATTTCCTGTTGGCGCCTATTCATTATGAGGATTTATTCACTTAAAACTGTGACACGATCATGTTTGGGGTTGAAGCTTTACTTTTATATGTAATTGGGCGATTTTAGCAACTGAAGTTACTGGATGTCTTATTAACCCTAAGTAGATTAGCAGTGATAGTTTTGTGCATAATAGACACAGGTTTCAAATGTGACATCTATTAATTTATACTTATATTTACACATAGATCAATAATACTTCAGATTATTGAATACAGAGATTTAGCATACAATGGAGTGATATATTACAGTATACTTAAATAGATTTAATTTGGGGGTCGGTTCTGAAAACAATTCTAGAGAAAGATACATCTCAGGTTTTTTATAGATGTACTACTTTTAAAATAATTATTCACATCAGATTATGCTTTAAACTGTTAGGAACTTGACAGTAAAATGGTACTTTATTTTTTTTCTTGAAGACTTCTGTAGGAACTAATTTTGATCCAGCAGTAATTTATATACATTTTTCTCAAATATAACAGCCTTGCTTTTTTTACATTATATTTCATCTGAATATTCTAGAGCTCCAAGTCATTAAAATGTAAATAATTTTATCTATGTGTTAGTAAAATGTGTTTCCTTCAAAAGATGTGTTCACATATGTATCTTAAAATGCTCCCCTTATATGATATTTAAATGAAAAATTTAAACACTAACACACTTGTAAATGATAAAAGAAAACCATGAAATTATTGCTATTCAGTTTGCTCTTTATCTTAGCTTTGCCACTAATGACATCAATATTTTTTCTACAGATGTTTCGCATGCAACTTAAAGCAATGGCTGTCAACCTCAGCTGCATTTATGTATTTTCGGGAGACTTTTCTTTACAAGTACTAATTTAGGAGATACTGATATAAATGGGTAGAGCTGGTGCCAGGGGTTCTTTAAGTTTGCTTCCTAAACTGAGAATCCAAAATAACAGTGCCTCCTTTTACACAATTTTGTGACATTACAGCAGCCCACCTAGTGCCTGTGATACACCTAATGAGCACTCAGGAAATGCCAATTTGGTGTTTTCTTTTTATCTAGAAAATCTTTGTAATGAAGCTGCCTTATTTTTATTGTGATTTGGCAAAACGAATATTTTTGCAAAGTTTTCATCGGACCTGATGACGACCTGCTAGGGTAAGACTGGTAGGAAGGCAGCCCTGACGGCGCTGGGCCAGGCCCTAAACACGTGAGTTGCAATGCGCATGGCAGCGCTTAACACATTGCGTACCGCATGGAAATCTCTATGCGCATCAAAGACTATTCGAGTTAAGGTTTAACGAGGCCGATCAGCACCCGAGCCCGGGTTCCTCGCCTGCGGAGCGGCCGTGTGGACGTGACGTCTCCGTGCCGTTGGTTGGCGTGAGCAGTGAGGACTGCATAAATGATGTCTGAAACACCGTAGGTGTTCAACAGGTGGCTACTGAGCGTGGACCTTAAAACAATATGCAGTTTGCGAAGGCACTCTGTGACTTTGAATGTGGCATGACGAATAATCAGAACAGACGTCACTTCTTGGCCTCCTCGGCCAGCCATTGGTAGGCTCCCAGCAGGTTGGCCCAACACGCCCAGGCAGTCGCTTTTACAAGGGGAAAGATCCCGGGGACGGTTCGCATCGCTTGCCCTTCACATTCTTATTGTGGCATTCTTTTCGATAAACTCATTGAAACGAGTGGGGCATTTAAGGATTCTGTCCCATTAGTTTCTATCAGCATTTCTCATTTGCAGCATCTGCTGAAATTTCTTTTAATAAAGTCTATTATTTTATGGCTGAGATTACAACATCTCAGAGGAGCCCTTTTTATATTAGGATAATATGAAAACACCCTAGTTTCATTAAAATGCCAGTGAAAACAGTTTAGGATGATGGATGGGACTTTCAAACCAACATGGTACATTTCTATCTCAGCTTGAGGCTGAATGGATTACGGACGGTGCGCGTACCCAGCTGTCCCCCAGTGGTGGGGCAGGTTGTTGACGTAATGGTCTCCGGCGAGCCGTGCTCCCCATGTCTGCGTCCCCGTGCGATGTCACTTGGCAGCTCACTCCGTGAGGACGGGAACCTCCTTCCCCACCCCTCGGATAAGGGTTGTCTGGTGACACGCTGCCCGATAGTGTGTGACACATTGTGTAGCTTCCACTGCTGAGGCTCAGTAGCTGCAGGGTCTTTCTTTTCATTGGAGCACCACCCAGGGGCTGCATGCGACAACCTCTGGGCAGCCTTTCCAAGGATGAGGAGCCCCTGGGAAAGCGGGGCTCCTCCATCCTGGCTCCCCACCTCTCCAGCTCCCAACCCAAGGGATCGTGCTGACCCACAGAATTTTGAGAAGATGGTGATTAAGTCACAAAGCTTTGAAGGAGTTCGTTATCAGCAGTAGATCTGGTACTGATACTGTCTGTGATTGTATTAGGAGTTTGTCCTGATTCTCATGAGTATTAAGTGGCATGATTATAATTATCATAAGATATAAAATGAGATATTTTATTTCCACTTATTTAAATAGCCTCTTCAGTTCACTCTAATTGTGGAACCCCTGCCATGACTCTGATGGGTTTCTAAACAGGACGTAGATTCACATTTTTAAAAGATGGAAAGGAGAAACTTCAAAATTGGACCTTTTAGGATACAAGAACAAGGCAGCAGCCTGAGAGCTGTCACTTTGTGCAGACCTGCCATTCGTATCCAGTAAGGACCTCTTCTCCTGAACGAGATGACTGGAGGCATTCATTAAAGTGAATTATTGAATCCTTACACTATGGTTTGAATAAATGAGTATATGATTATGCTATTCATTATAATTTAAAAAAATCGTCTACACTTTGATCAGATTCACAGGGAAAACGCCACATGGACATGATTTCATAACACAACACATAGATGATGCACTGTAGAGCTGTACACCTGGAACCTATGTAATTTTTACTAATCAACGTCACTCCAATACAATTAACAATTAAAAAAAAGAAATGGAAAATAGGCTCTTTCTCCAATTGCCAAGGAGGGAAAGTAAAAATAGTAAGTCTAGAGACAGACAGAAAGAATAAAATCCTCGGTAGAATAATCGTTCTGAGAAGACATTTCTAAATATAAACCCACTCATACTCCAAATTATAATAAGATTCAAGTGACAAAAAGATATACTTCACAGATAAATTTGATTACTTTTATCATCACAAATTTTAAGAAGAAAATGAGCTCTAATTTGCTTATAGAAGAACAAAGGATACTTTCAGCAATCTGTCCTTTTTATAATAAATTTGTCAAAGAGATTAATATTGCAAATTCTAGAGTGAGACCATCAGTCAAATCTTTGTCCTGTTATATAGTGACTGCATGACCTCAGGCATCTGAACCTCCTACGCTTGAGTTCCTCGGTGTGTAAAATGAAGATAATAAGAGAAATGATCCCATAGGGTTGTTAATTAAACAATTGCAAGAATATCAGCCACTAGTAATGGGTACTGATCACACTGACAACGATCACGAACCTCAGGTGCCTGTGTCTTATCCTCCTAAAAATCCTGTAGGATCTTTGCGTCCAGGAAAAGCAACTGCGGACTGCCTGTGAGGTTTTACAAAGAGCTCGTGACAGACGACCAAGAAGCACGTAATTCTTTGCTAGCTCCGATTTTCCGGAGACTAGAAAAAGGGAAGTCGTTTCCCAAACTCAGTTTAGTAGGCTAATGTAGTTTTAATACAAAACGCCTTAAGGATGGGATGAGAAATGGTAATTACAGATCCGTTTCACTAATGAACATAGTTTTAAAAATCATATAAAATATTAGCAAAATGAACAAAGCGATGCATTTAGAAATAATATATCATCACTAGGTTGAAACTGTTGGGAAAATACATCATCATATTAAAGGAAAAAATATTATCACTTCATTGATACAAAAGAAAGGTACATTTGAGAGAGAATTCAGTATCCATTCACAATTAAAGAAAAAGGAAGAAAAGAAAGCCTTGGACAGCTAAGGGCAAGTTCCTATACGACGTCCTAGAGGGTAGCCAGGTTTCCCGGACACGCGCTGAAGGCCCGTCTTTAAGGTCAGGTGCAAACGGGGCGCCTCCTGGAACCACTTTGCTCAGCACTTCCTTCACGGTCCTGAGGCGTGCACAGAGGCTACAGAAGCAAGTACAAGGATCAAGCATCGCACCGTGAGGAATAAAATTGCCAGTGTCCCCATAACGTAAGATTCTCTACAAAAAAAAAAATTCAGAAGCACCGTCTTTTCTCCCCATATGGCTTTTCCTTAGCGGGGCTCCTCCATTTGTCTGATGAGCGAAATAAATCTCTTCCTCAGGGTCCACCACCAACTCCAGTCTTGCATCCCGAACTGCCTAGTCCATATCTCCTATTAGACTTCCAATTCTGTCTCAGAATTAAGATATCTAGGAACACCTGACGTGTCCCTAACCTTAAATCTGTTTTTCCCTCATTTTCCCCAATACCATCGACGTAGAACTCAAGCTAAAAACGTATGAGTCAGTTGTGCATCATGTGCCTCCAACCTGCGAAGTCCTGTAGGTCCCCCTCCCTGCACGCCCCAGGCTTCGGCGCTGACGCAACCCCAATCCACGGCGGGTCGTGCTGCCCTCCCTGCCGCCAACCGCGCTCCTTTCCCTTCTTCCGTGGGGTCCACGCGCGTCTGTGGGCCGCTCCTCGCACACGCACTCACAACAGCGACAGCCGGTCGTGTGTGGCGGTGGGCAGCTAGCTGCCGAGCCATCCTCGTTCCCCCCCAGCAGCCCGAAGTCACTCCCTTCCAGGGAACTGACGCAGACTTCTTTTACAATGTCGTTATTTTTAGAAGATCCTTTCTGTTGGCTTACTTTGGCCGCCTCTGTGGGGCACAGCTGAATGGCGGCACAGCTTTGGTTTTAACTCTCGTTTCCAGTGAGAAATATTTTTACCGATACACTTGTTTGTTTTAAAGATACGGCAACTGGCACAGTGACACAGGACAAGTTGATGGCAGTGTTTCACAGCAACAGCTAATATAAAAATGTGCTTTTATAACATCCTGTATTCTCTGTCAACCTCTGTGGGACTAGCAATCCCAGGAAAGCCTTTGTGAGGTCCAATACCTAATGGGAAACGGCCTGGAAAGAAGGTGATGTCTCTACATCGCTGAGCCCTTGTTAAACCGTCTCCCTCTAGTTCCAAAATCACGATGAAAAGGGCAAAATATGACACTACTTCAGTTTCAGATGTGTTTTCGTGGCCTCAAATTTAATCAGAATAAAAGCAAGCCCATAATCTCTTTATCAAGTACATGTTCCAAACACTCAACACCCACAAAACAAAGAAGACAAATGCCTTACTGGGAAAGAACTCTCTTTACTGAAAAGCCTTGAACGAACTGGACAAGTGAAACATGCTCTCCAATTAGTTAAACCTAAAAGAAGTTTGCTGCTCGTCTCCTAGTTAGATGAAATGACGGAGAAGATCGGGGGACACAAATACGTGTGACGTCAGGAAATTAACGGCGCCAACTAGGACAGTCTGTTTTCACCCCCTCCCCCAGCTAAAGTGTTACGTCACCTGTAATATTCAGTTCCCTTCGCGTTGACACTCTGGGCCCTCTGCAAACCTCCCACTTCCTTTTAACAGATGGAAGGAGGCATAGAAGCCAAATTGGTAAACTCTCACCCACAAGGAGGGGGAAAGAATGTAAAAATCAATTTGCACATGAGCTTGTGAAATTCCTATAAATTTTATTTTCCAAGCTGATTGCGGTATTTCATTAAGTACCAGAATTTGAATTATTGTTCATGAGTGAAAGAAGGAACATACCTCAACAGTACAGTGTTGACTGAATGAAAAACTTCCTATTCACAACTATAATATGCCTGGGAGAATGAATCATTATTCTAGAACAGGAGGAGTTAGTTCGGCGAAGTAAAACATTCAATCGTAATAAAGGTTAAAAGGACGGGCGAAAGTAAATACCTTTTAACAATATTGAATACACATGTTTTTCTTACAGTAGGCGGACATGGTTACCATTACGAAAACAATAGTGTTTACAATCCACACACATATACAACACATGTGCGTGCATGCAGACACATATCCCGAAGAAATGATTTACTGAACAATGAAGGTCTTGTCTCAGTTTCGTCATCATCTATTTTTTTAATGTCACACCAGACATTCTAATGCCTCACTTTTTCCACCCAAAAAAGAGAGTGGAAAAATATCTCCAAGCAACATAAATATTGGAAATGATCCTAGCTGTTTCTAAATAACATATGTGTGTGCAAGGCTTGACTTTCACCAAATGGTGAGGTGTGAGTTCTTGAGACTGAATAAGTCCTTCACTTCCCATAACACCCACAGACACATCATTTTAAACGTCATCCTTACAACCTACTTAAGTACATAATGCTTTGAATTCCTATATTTTAGAGTGAAAACACCCAAACTTTGAAAATTCTCCAATTTTAGTTTTGGTTTTATTAACGTAGAGTTGACCTACAATATTACGTTAGTTTCAGGTGTACAAAATAGTGAGTTGACATTTATACACCTTACAATGTGACCACAACAGTAAGGCTAATCACCATACATCACCATACCGAGTTATTACCATGTTATTGCTGTATATTGCACTCCTGTGGTTTAGTTCATATCTAGAAGTTTCTACCTTATTCCCCTTTACTTTTTTCATGCACCCCCCACACCAATCTCCTCTAGAAAACCACCACTTTGTTCTCTGTATCTATGAGTCTGTTTGCTTTGTTTGTACATTCACTTACTTTAGATTTCACATATAAGTGAAATGATACAGTATTTGTCTTTGGCTTATTTCTCTTGGCACAATACCCTCTAAGCCCATCCATGTTGTCACAGATGACAAGATTTCATTCTTTTGTATGAACAATATTCCACTGCATACGAGGTCTGACAATTAAGTTCATGAACTCATCCTAGAAAAAGTGCTACACACCTCACTGCTGAGTATCACTGCGGTCACCTTCGAAGTTCTCCCCTTGGGAAGCTGTGCACTGACACCAGTGCCTAGTCCACCTTTCAAAGCAATTTTGGAACTCTTTTCTTAGAATGGCCATCAGAGCTGTCACATTACCGTTGATGTCCTGAATGCCATAAAAATGTCTTCCTTTCAATATTTCTTTTATCTTTAGGTAAAGAAACAAGTCATTGTGGGGCAGATCAGGTGAGTAGGGAGGGTGTTCCCATACAGTGATTTGTGTGCTGGCTAAAAGCTCCCTCACAGACAGTGCCCTGTGGGCTGGTGCATTGTCGTGATGCAAGAGCCATTGGTGAAAAGTTCAGGTCGTTTTCATCTAACTTTTTCATGCAGCCTTTTCAGCACTTCCAAATAGTATACTTGGTTGACTGTTAGTCCATTTGGTACAAATTCACAGCGAACAATCTCTCTGATACCAAAAAATATTAGCAACATTGTTTTGACTCTGATTTGGGCTGTTGGAATATTTTTGGTCATGGGGAACTGGCTGACTTCCATAGTGCACTCTGATGCTTTGTTTCAGGGTCATGTTGGTACACCATATTTCATCAGTGATAACATGGCCCAGAACATCGTCTTGTCTCTCCAAAAGGTCTTGGCAAACTTCTGCTCTCCTTTGCTTTTGTCCATCAATGGGCTCCTTTGGGACCATGTTTGCACACATGTTTCTCATGCCAGGATTTTCAGTTAAGATTTTCCTCCTATTTCTCTATGGATGTTTACTTGGTCTGCTGTGCTTCTCACAGTTGACGATTTTGATGCACAATTGGATGAAAATTGGCAATGTTTTAGTCAGTTCTGCTCATTACTGGTCACTCTTGACCTCTCTCCATCAGTGATGCTCTCTCTCTCCCCTCAGAAAAATGTTTAATCCATTTGTACACTGCCATTTTCTTCATGGCATTATCCCCATAAACTTGGACTAACATGTCCCTGATTTCACTTCCACTCTTGCCAAGTTTAACAAGAAGTTTAATGTGTGTTTGTTGCTCTAATTCAAGCTCTGACATTCTAATGATGGCACACAGAAACACGCAACAAAAATGAATGCCACTCAGCAAGACACCGTCATATGTCTACAGGAACACAGCTGTGAGACACAGACACACCAAGGTTGTGACACCTCACCGAGTTGTTGGTACAGTGCTGCTGAGAAGTGCACAGAGGCAAGTTCATGAACTTCACTGTCAGGGCTCGTATATATCCCACATCTTTATCTATTCATCTATTGCTGGACACCTAGATTGCTTCCACATCCCAGTTATTGTTAATACTGCTTTAATAAATACAGGTAGATACATCTTTTTGAATGAGTGTTTTCATTTTGTGAGAAGTGAAATTGCTGTGTCATATGGTAGCTCTATTCTTAATTTTTTGAGGTGCCTCCACACATACTGTTTTCCATAGTGGGTACATCAATTTGCAGTCCCACTGATAGTGCACAAGGGTTCCCTTTTTGCCACATCTTCTCCAACACTTGTTATTTCTCGTCTTTTTGATAAGAACCATCGAACATTAGGTATTTTAAGCCCTTTTCTATGGACCACTTATAATTAAATTACCTCAAAGCATCTCTATGTTTTTGCCATTCATTTTCCTCAAGTTATATATTTCTCAAAGATTCCATATCATGGTTCTGTAAACTAGAGTGGCTTATTTCTTCTTCTGTCTTTGAAAAGTACCCGGCATATGCTAGCATATCCCAAACCTATGATATTCAGTCTAAAGCAGTTTCTTGGAATCAGTGTTTTACAAAGAAGATCAAGTGTATCCTCTTTGACTCTCACCGACTCATTCAGAATGTTTTCGTTGAGTCCCACTGTGAACAACAGGTTGTTCCAGGCCCTCGTGCTGTAATAATGAACAGGACGGACTAGCTGTCTATTCTAAGGTAACTTTTCTCGTGTTCAGCACCTCTCATCCTTTAATGACCAGGGAGCCAGGATGCGTTTATGTTCTGACCAAGAATCTCACTCCAGCTGAGCCCTCTACACAGGGCTTCCATTGTAACCACAGGGTGCTCCCGCCCCCTACACCCTCCAAATCCATCAAAACTCTCAGTTCCTCCTGTGTTCTAGCCTGAGTAGATACTACTTGATGAATTTAGGCAATCTGATGGACGTATTATAATCAGTTAAGGCTTTTATAATTTAATGTAATACCCGCATCACTGAAGTAATTATTTTTGCATTGAGAAGAGTCTCTTAAAAATATAATTTTTAGCTGCAAAAGGAGTTGACAACAGTAGGAGAGCCAGCAACTGGAGTTGGCAGATACTACAATGGGAGGTTTATCTGATCTAACATTGCCTCAAGTCATGCTGTGTAGGAACGTCATAACTTCATATTGTACAGACACGAACCTGTGTGTGTGTGTGTGTGTGTGTGTGTGTGTGTGTTTGAGATTGTGCATTAGGCTTCACTGAAGAACTGAAGTGTTGGAGAAGTAATGAGACATTAATCAAAGTTTTAGGTAAAGGTATAAAATTTTAACTTTAGATAAAAAGCAACTTCAGGGGATATGTAGAGAGCAGCGGATGGACTAAAAGGACCTCGTAGGAGCCAGTGCTTAGGAAGGTGGTACAGTCGTTTGCTGAGAGACGCTACGAGACCGAACCAGAGTGGCGATAACGGAAAGGGAGCGTTAATAATCGAATGACGGTGGGAGCCGGAGACGGGTGAGGCATCACATGTCATATGGATTCTTTTACAGTGGCTAGCTGATCTTTAATTGCTTAGATGTCCCCTCCCTCCAGAATACGAGTTCCTTAGAGAGCTTTCGAGCTCCAGTGATGAACACGGTGCTTGACTCAGAGTGTCTCATTATCATCGTATTAAGGGGACGTTATAAGGCTTAAAAACTGAACAGACCCGGTAGGAATGTTAAAATGTAATACTGTAATACAGAAAAATAAAACGTACGCAAAAGACATATGGCATTGCTGTCACAAATACAAGCAATGTTCTGTCACGATGATGTAGGAAAGTAAAGTGACAGAAGTGATGCAGGAAAAGGGTGCTGAAATCTAAATCCAGGTCCTGCTGAGGTTTGTTCCACCCACTTTCCCCAGCCCCATGTCACGTGAAAATGTCCATAAGTGCCACCACGAAGCTGACGCTGGGAACTGCTTGCTGGGGGCACAGGTCTGAGGGCATCTTCTGTAAAAGCGGCACAAGGATGCCCACGCAAGTTTCCAGGAACGATGGTGGCATCAGCTACGATGTTTTGGGTGTGCGTGTCACTGCAAAGTAACCAAACTGATTTCAAGGTCAAGCTGGGCTACATTCGTCCCAAACGTCCTCATTTCACTATGGGTGTTTGGGGAACACGGTGGTCGTAGTTTTTCAGTCATCAGCTCAAGTTAGTGGCTGTTAGAGCCACATGACCATCTGGGAGCAAGGGGTAGCCTTTAAAGTGGCTTCCGGGGAGGCGGAAACCACTAGAATACGTCACTGAGTTTAACGTGCTTGCTTAGTCACCAGTGGAGGTGTGCAGCTTCTGTAGAGGTCTTTATAGGCAGTCCGAATTTAAATTAATAATGGATTTAGACAATTTACTTCTGAGCATCTGATTACTTACCTGAAAGCTTTTTAACCCAATATACCTCACTGAGCTTTAACTGTACAGATAATCGGTGGCGTTCAATAATGCAACACAGTACGTATACATGTATCATTCAGCATAAAAGCTGACATATTATTTCATATTATTGTATTACTGTGAAGATGGTATCGTAACTATAGCCTAACTCTCATGGTGCCAATAACTTCCATAAGTTAGTGAGGAAAGAAAACTTCTGGTCAGAACCTAAACGAATTCGACTTCTGAAGAAAATGATTTTTTTATAAAATATTAAGATTGCTGTTTTTCTAACGTGTTTAAAAGGAGATGAATAAAAAATTAAAACTGTTTTGCTCTGAAGTTCAGGAAACAGTTCTTCCCTTTTGAGCATATAATTAGTATGATACATTAAAAAAACATTACAGCATTAAAATAATATAAGGATTCTAGCAATTAGAAAAACAAAAATGCTTTTTATACTCAGTATTATTGAAGTGAAATAACTCTGTTTTATGGAATTTTGTGAGTCTCAAACTGAGTTGATTTCTATACACTCAGTAAACATTCTTATATTTAGATCTTGTGAAACTAAATGACTTTTAAAGGTTTACTTCAATCTATTCTTAGCCATTTGGTGGATGAATGGCTCACAGTCCTAAAACTGTCAGGAGTCTCCGATCTGGTGTTGGGTGTGTGCATACGCATGCGTGCACACACGAACCCACCGATTGATATTTTATTGATTAAAGCAACAGGATTAAAATAAACCTCAATTATTAGAGATGATCCCTTTTCATCTAAGAAACAGAAGCCATTTTTGTGGAAACCAACCCTCTCAGGCTTCTAAACAGTCTAATAAGCAAACGGTATCAGAGAGACTTTATAACACTGTTTGCTCAGTCGGTCTCTGCAATGAACTTTGTCCCCGTGAAAATAACAACAAATACATTCCATTTTTTAAAATGGACCCTGGCTTGCATTTTTGTTTAAAAGTGCTTTGGCAAAGGCTGTTTGATTCCTATAACTCACAACTAGGTTGGTTTAGGGCACTCTGCACTGCTGTTTACTGCTTTCCAAAGGGCTGTTACCTAGCAACTGCATGCAAGAAGCTTCTAGTGCTTTAAATCATACAAAAGCTCAGAAGGCGTCGGGAGGCAGGCTCTTAAATAATATTCTGACTTGTTAAAACGTAATTAACAATCTCATGTTCCATAAAGGGGACTTGAAAGTAGATTTGATTCATACCTACAAACTTCTGTCCTTATAAGTGCGTATCTTAAAAGCTTTTCCATTAGAAATAATAAAAAAAAACAATAAAAAAGAATCTTGCATAATTCTATTTTAAAGGTCATATCTCTCTCAAAAACTGTTCCCACCCCTATAGGTAGTGACAATTAACCATATGCTTACTGTTCTTACAATTATTTGTGCTTTTTCAGACATACAGGGGAACCAAAGGGGTATATTAATACATAGAGAATTCGGTACTTTTACAAAACTAGAATGATGGTTTGATTGTATAACAATGCAATTACCTTATTTTTGTTTTTCTACTTAAATTCTTTAACTATAGGATGGTATTATTTCAAGAGAGTTTATTAAAATCTATGTTTTTAGTTTTAATAAATCATGAGTGTGATGCTATATACTTGTTTAGAAATCTGATCACCATTTTATAGTCATTGTCGACTTTTACCCCCAGAAAACCCTGTGAAGTAAATACTATTAATATTCACATTTTAAATGCTAGACACGGAGGATGGAGAACCTGACGGTGGCCTGGCACATGCAGTGGTGGCACTGTCAGAGCCCATGTGCTCGTCTTTTTAATCAGCAAGCACCACAGGAGAAAGACCTAAATCAAAATCAGCAAACAGAAACTTTCAAAGGTTGAGAAGGAAATACAAAATAAAATGCATATAATTTTGAAAGAGGAAATGCTTTCTTCAGCAAGGGAGGGGCATTAGAAGCTATGACAAAATGGAGAGATTTGATCATTGCTCGGGTGTCGCCTTTGCATCATCACATCTGGACTTCTGTCACAGTTGTCATCTCACCAGCAAGAAGAAAAGCATTTAGGGGAAGTGGTTTTGTCAAAACCATCTAGAAGGTGGACAGAATCTAGTCATGTGACCATATCTAACTAAAAGGGAAGCTGACGCATGTCCTTTTTGGCCTGGGCAGCCACACACCCAGTAAATCTGGGGGATGAGTCGGGGGGCCCATTACCAAAGCCAGAAGGAAAGCATGACTGTGGGGTGATAGTTCGGTGTCAGCCACCGGGGGACAAATCTTTGTCCACCCAAGTACTCATGGACAACATTTTCCCTGTACATCCCTCATCCATTTTATAAAAATTACCTCCATACATCACTTGCTACGTCCAGCTCCAAGTTCCAGCTACCTGGATAAAGTCAAGTCAGTGCTACATGGGGCTCCTAGTGGTTTGGCCACAGACACACTGATGAATTGGTTCGCTACCCCCGCCATGTATGCATGCGCATCAGGGGGGCAAGATGGCGCTAAGGAAACAGAGCTTTTTGGAAAGGGGAAGAGCGGTGGCCACACAGCCGCCATGGGTCCACGACAACGGTGCAGTCCTGTGGGACGTGAATGGCAGAGGCCTTCCAGGAAATTCCTCGATTGGACGCCCATTGTGGTGGAGAATACCCCCTTTGTCTGTTCATAAGCTTGGTTCCTTGTTCATTATTCTCTGGGACCACAGAGAAGGTTGGAATCGGGTAAGATTTCGTCCAGTCCCTTCCTTGTATCAGTAACTGGGCTGTATTCTTTCTGCCAGTTATGCAAATGAAGATTACGATCCAGTTGAATATTCTATCATATGCCTTTCCCCATGTCCATCATCCATAATGATTACATGAGTGTTATTTTCATGGGAACAGTACTGATTTTACTTCTATCTCACAAGAAATCCCATGATAATGATCCTTTCGTTCATTTATCTAAGACCATGGTTTTCAACCTATCAGATCCAATACCTCATTTTTGATAATAAATGTTTTGTGATACTTCCTGTACTACCCTTGAATGAAATTCAGAGTGAATATATCTTCACAACTATTTCTAAAACACTTACTATAGTATCCTCATTGTGAGATGAAGGCAAAACAGGAGGAAATGATGAACGAAGCGGCAGGTATTTCAGCACGTAAACGCTCAGGTATGGTGGCCCGAGGACACACGACGGGAAACAGTGCCTGCGGCCGCGAGCGCGTGCCGGTCCCGGACCTGGTGCTATCCGCTGTCGTCCTGAATTCGTACCGATGACTCTCACGGAATGCCAAACCGAAGAAAGCCCATTTCTGTTTTCTTTACATGTTACAGCAGCTGTGTTCGCAGGTATTTCAGTCTGCACCAAGACGGTGAAGAACGCACTTAGGTGGAAAACTGCCTCCAGGAATGTGCACTTCGCTGTGGGCTAATAGACACTGCAAAGCTTTTACCTCATGGTAGAAAAAATGCAGGAGCAGGAACGAAAATGGCCACTTGCAGCTTATTAACCCTTCCCGTCCTTCCGTTTCCCGCCCACGAGTATAGTTTTTGAAAAACTAGCCAGTGCAGGACGGTCCTCCCTGAGCCATGCCACCGGGCCTCAGCTCCCTGCGGTCAGGAGAAGGGAAGGAAAGGGGCCCCGTGTGTTTTTAACCGCCGAAGGTACATGCGAGGGGGTGTTTTCAACACCACTGTGCGTGGTCGCCTACTAGAAGAAATACGGTGTGGCCATTGTAGTGAGGGCAGGTTAATAATTGCATGGAGTGCTGCATATATAATACAAGCCTCTCTTCCAAGTTTCTTAGTACAGTTTGGATGTGAAAATACTCTGTCTCCTGTCATAATAAATGTACACATTTTCTTAGATCGTATGTTCAATCTTTGCTTTGAAATACATGGATTCCATATGTACTGCGATCCAAGAAATCTAAAGTACTAACATTCAGCACTTCGCAGTTTTATACTTTATATTCGTAGACTGGGCATGCACACTCAAAAGTTGTTTTGAGTAATACTGAAATTGTGGTTTAATGTTACTGCTGTTTTGCAAATATTCTGCATATTTTTCCACATTTAAAGTTAGATTTAGGGTCTACCTGCCTTCATGCAAAATTTTGGTATCATAGCGATGTATTTTTAAAGTTTATCCTTAAAGGTCATTATGATATATTGTCCAGTGAGAGAGAGAGAGAGAGAGAGAGAGAGAGAGAGAGAGAGAGAGAGAGAAAGAGAAAGAAAGAAAGAAAGAAAGAGACAACTTGGCACCTGGGCCCACACTCCTGCACGGAAATCACCTATTTGGGCTGAGCAGTGGTGGTCCTTTCAGGTGGCCCACACCTGCCATCATCTCTAGAACTCTTTACTGCTTTTTAACCGTGAATGTAAATAGTCAGTTGGACCGTGTCATCTTTTGAGTTTATGACCTTAGGTCTTGAAGTTAAAGTACAATTATAATTTATTTGTTCTTCATTGCTATGAATAAATTTATTGAGTTTATGACCTTAGGTTTTGAGGTTAAAGTAAATTTAAATTTATTTATTTATTATTAATACATTTATTGGGGTGACATTGGTTAGTCGATTTAAATTTATTTTAGCATTAATTTTTATTGATGGATATGATAGGGTTTTTTACAAAACTTACTATTTAGGTTATGCAAATATTGTCTAACACATCTTTTCATAATTAGTTTCTAAGTCTCCATGCTTTGTGACTATGAATTTGATCAATCAATACTGTTTTCAATGCATCCATTGTATTTCATACTGTAGAATTATCAGAACTTGAGCATTTACACAGTCTCGGATTATTTCCCAGACTGCAACTCAAACCTGTCTACACAGAGCTGTCAGCTTTGTTGAAAATAGAGCAGGGGTTAGCACCCCATTCCCAGGGGATCACTTAACTCACCTTCTAGAACTCTTTCTTCTGCAACATTTTTCCTGGTGATAAACTTGCACAGGGAAAAGCATCTCTACAAGTGCATTTATATGAAAACTTGTATAATTTTATTGTTTTATTTTTCATATTATTTAAAAATATTACTCTCCGGAGGTAAATGATTCTGATTGACCTCTTTTATTTCACACAGATCATGTTGTTTGTGAAGAGGAGTTTAAATATGCCATGTTAGCTTTAAACTGCATATGCCCAGCAACTTCTACCCTCATCACGCTCCTGGTTCATACCTCCAGAGGGCAGTAAGTATATTTTTTCTTTAAGAGAATGCATTTTAAATTATAAACAAGTACTATATGTGCAGTTATGTGACTTAAAAATACAGCCAACTAGGTATGAAGCTAGATGTGTACATATACTTGTACCTGCGTGAGTGACCTCCATCTGACAGGGACACAGATGGACAGATAGCCGGACAAAGACAGATGTGTCACAGGGTCCAAGACAGAGAACGTGGACATGATTTGCTGTCTCTGCTAACTTATCTTGAGATGCTGTGTTTCATCCTAGATTCTAAGTGTCTACATAATTGGTTAGGCCTAGGGTGAGGACCCTGTTTCTATATTTGAGACTGGTATTGAGCAAATAAAACTTAAACAAAACCAAACAAAACCAAACTCCGATGATGACAGTCACCAGTGTAAGATTAAAGTTGATTTTTCCTATTCCTGAGCTAAGCTTTTAATCTTCAAGCTGTATGTACACAATTGACCTTAAAATGAAAAATTTTCAATTATTACACAGTGATGACAACGTAGCATCTAGGATGAACTAACACAGCACAAAAGAAATCACTTCTTTATGTGCATTTCAAGGTAGCTGGGGGAAAGTTGTATCATCAGAACATTTGGCTCTCCTTTATTCTGACAGAATTACATGAACTATAAGGGGGTATTTGTGATTTGGAGGATCAGGGAATGTACAGACAGACAAATGTACTTTTTATACTTTTTATGTATGTATCTTCATACTTTTTACATGTATGAGTTGGTATTTTAGACAGAAAGTTGATTTTCTAAGTAAACGTCCCCGTGGTGCCTGTGGTTATGATTATTTGAATTAATTGACAGTTATTTAAGTGAAGTGCCAAGTCAAAAAACATCAAGGAAAAGGAAAATGCTTTCTTTGAATTTTGTAACTAGATGTGATAAATTGTGAAGTGAACAAACAGTAAATGCCCTGAGGTATTTTATTTTATTTTATTTTATTTTTATTGGGGTGACATCTGTTGCAAGTATTACATAGGTTTCAGGCATACAATTCTACAGCGCATTGTCAACTTGTTGTATAATAAGTTCACCACCTAATGTGACTTCTCTTTCCATCACCTTATATTTAGCTTCCCCCCCTCCTCTCCCACCCCCTCCCCTTTCTCCCCTCCCTAACCCACATGCCCTGCGGTATTTTAAAGCAGATTTTACTTGCTTTGCTCTGATTAAAAACATGTTCTGCTGCACCTAATACAATACAACTGAAAGGATGGGTGGCAGAAGTCTGGGGAATCACATCCAGAAAGGGTGGTCTGAGTGGACAAGGACAGTAGGACACCAAGTTCATCCCATTTTGTTCCTCCGATACCATTAGCCTGCAGGCCGCGACTCTCAGAACCTTTCTCTGAAATCCCAAAACCGCCCCTTTGCTTTGGGCTGTGCTCCTTCTAGGCAGGAAGAAGGGGGAAGAGAAAGGACAAACTGTTGCCAGCTGAGACTACTGCAAGTTTCCGTGGGGTCCCGCCATCGCCTTTAACATCTGCAGACACGGCCACACTTTCCTTCCGTATTACGGTGCGGGCTTGAGCGTCAGCAGTGCCAATAAATTTAACTTGAAAATCTGCGTGTGTGCACGCGCACGTATACGAGGGCTGTCCAGCCATCGGCGCCGCTAGTCTGCATGTCACACGGCTGATGCTTTCCGGACGGCCCTGGTACCTGCGCCCACTCACTTATCTAAAAATGATGGGTTAACTCATTTGGAATGATTACGTTATAGATCACAGGCATGCAAAGGCAATTCAAAGGCTCCTCTATGTGGGCATATTGAATCATACAAATCACGGTGAAAGCTTAAGTTCTATGTATGAAATACAGTGAAGCTCACTGCTATTCATTGAAGAGAGAGCTCAAATCTGGTGGTGCACACTTGGCACAATGAAAATGAGGAAATGTTATTAAGTCTCTGTAGCATAGTTGTTACTGCTTTACCTGGATATTTAACATATTTTCTATCAAAGAACCAAACCAAACATACTATTATTATAAAATATGTGATTCAGGAACTTCTCCCAGTAGAAACTAAACTGGACTGCTCGGGGACTGAAAAGCCTTATCACAACCAAAGTCCCCTCTGTTTGGCAGTGCTCACGCTGGAAGCAACTCCCAAATCTGGGAAGGAAATGGGGCGGGGGATAGAGAACCCCAGCTGGGGTGGGGGCCAGCCCAAACGGGCGACTCAGCACCCCGTAAAGCCAAATGCCACACGGCTCCATGTAATTCTCAGTCACTTCATCTGGAAAACCTGAGATACTGTTCTCATCGCCCTTTTATTAATTTCTTCAACAGCCAGGCACTGACTGTTTGCCGAGCGACTTGATTTGGTTATTTGTTGGAATGACACGGATGAGCAGCTACAGAGGGAATGCTTTCAAGCCCCAAGCTGCGAAGGCATGTGTCTTTACCTTGGCCCATCTTGCGTCACTGTTTCAAGCATTACAGAAATTAGTATGAAATATATCTGGGAAAAGACAACTGCAGTACAGGCCAACAGCAGGCATTTCACTCTCAGGAGAGGTATCCTTCAGGCGTAGAAGATTCTCGTAGAAGAAAGCCAAATGGAGTTGAAGGGGACAGAAAACACTGTCTTCTTAAAAGAGACAAGGTTTTAGAGACCATTTGAAAGCTGCGTGGGGTGTTGCATTATAAAAATAATTTACGTAAGAGAAAATGATTAAAGGCAACAAAAATTCTCTTTAAATGTAGTGGAAGATGGAGGTAAACAAAATAGGTCTCAGAGAAAATGATGATTGAGTGACAGGAATGTAAGCAAAGAACAGTTGCTAGCAGGGAAGGATAACACAGTATCGCAGTATTTTTTACTTTGAAATAATTTTGCATTACCAAAAAAAGAGAGGCTTGAAATAGAAATCAATTGATAAATGCTGTAAGCATGTTTTGTAAGTATTTTGAAGGGATGAAAAGATCTAAGAATCCCAATGCTAACTGCCATAGGTATATATTAGCCCTAAGGGGGAAGTTTTTATATTTCAGCAGAACCAGTTTTAAAAAGTTGCAGTTTTGTAAATGTGTTCCTGGGGGTGGGTGGTTCATACGAACCCCTGCGTTAGCGCACTGGGCAAGCGTGTTATTTCATCACTGGTATCTGAAAACTGCAGCTGTGGGTATGCTGGGTACACTGCTTCGGTGCTCCTCGTGAATGGAGACTAACTTACAAACACCAACATCCAGTTCTGTCCGTTGTTTTTGAAATAACTGGCATCTTTCAAAACAGGATACCTTCATGTGTGGTTGTCTCCTTAGCTTGCAAATTTTGCCATACCTCTGAGTGTTTGAAAAATTATAGGGAGATGGTTTTCTTTTAACTTTCTGTCCTGAGCATTAGAACTGTGTACATTTAAAAGTAAGTGAAATTTAGACTTTCTCAAATAATTATTTCTCTGGAGACTGCTTAATAGTTTTGTGAAATCTGCGACCACAGTAGAAACACATTAAGCCAAAATGGAGTGTAATTAATTTGTGCATGTGGTATATAAATAGTGGTTCTGTTGTTTCACACAATTGCCAAATTTGTGTTTCAAGGCACAATTAATAATGCTTTTGGATGGATATTAATACTTCTCCTGAAAAATAAAATTACATACTCAAGTTAAGATTGGGAAATGCTAGATTAAACATTACATTTTTAATGGCTTGGGTTTTTTTTTTTTATTATTTGAACAAGTCTCAGACTTAGAGGACAATTGCAAAAATAACACAGGGAGTTCGCACGTACCCTTTCCATAGAAATGTCCCCTCATGTTTGCATCTTACGTAATCGTAGTGCAATTACCAAAACGGGGAATGAATATTGACTCAATTATCAGCCTTATTTGAATGTCACCAGATTCCCCATAAATTTCCCTCTTCCATTCCAGGATTCTCACCTGGTCTTTCCCCCAGGAGCCTGCATCCCTGTGTCTCTTTGTGTGTAAATCTCTTCCTGTGAAGCTGGGCAGATAAGACCAGGGCTCACCCTAAGGACTTCATTTAACTAATCCCCTCTGCAAAGGCTCTGTCCCCAAATACAGTCACAGCTGAGATCCTGGGAGTTAGGACGTCAACATAGGCAGTTGGGGGATACCCTTCACTTCTTAGGGCTGTGGGGCACAGGGGGACATGGGGTTTCCTGGAGCACATCTGCAAGTGGCTATTGATTCTACAGCAAACAGTCCTGCGGATGCCTCTGAAGCCTGCTTCTTAGATCATGGACATTTAGAGAGATAGAGTATTGTCCTGTCCTCCCCGCCTCCCCCACCCCCTATTTCTGCTGCTTCTTTCTCCATTTCTCCCACCGACAAAAACCAAACCAAACCAAACCAAACCAACTTCAACACTGCAGGTCTGAATGGGGAGAATCACCAGAGAGGGAAGGGATGCACCTCTGAAGGTTTTCCTTAGTTTTCTTTTCCATGAACTACTGGGCATTGGAAAGACCTCCTCCTAGGTGTTTCCGGAATCGGCCTGATTGCCTGGGAAGTGTTGTCCTGAGCGCATCTCTTCAAGATGGGCTGGAACCACACGCTGTCACACGTACTTTGAGAACGGTGGAGGCTGTGCTAGTGGCCAGCCCCCGGCTTGCAAAGCCCGTCCAAGCTCCTCAGTCATTATCAAACTGGATTCCCAGGGGACCGTTTTATTTATTTAAGGTCCTCCTCTAGGCTGCAGTCCTAATTTATTCTTCTGTGCTCGTGTCCCATGATGTCCATAGATACAGTGTGTTCTTCAAATAACAAGGTCCTAAATAGACTCTGTGGTTCCCGCCTCCTACATCTTCTTTTTTTTTTTTTTAATGTTGTTCCCTCTGCCTTAATTTCATTTCTTTGGCTTTTTAGAAGATTTTGCTAAACCAAAAATTCTGTCTCCTCAGGAATATTTTTAAACTCCCCAATTTAATGTGATTTCTCCCTTGGTGAACTTGCATAGAATTTCATTATATTCTGCCAGGGCCTGTACCATGGCTCTTGCATGTAATTATTTTTCCCAAGCTAGTCGGCTGTAATTTCATTCAAGGTAGAGAATGTGTCTTACTCATTCTTACACCTTCTAGAATGTTTTTCACAGCACAGATGCTCGGTAAACAGGACTTAAATGAAGAGTGTAATTGATGCACTCAAGGTGATTCATTGAGGGCCCTGGTTCCAGCAGTTTATGAATGACATGCCTACTTCTACTCTGCTCATGCGACCCCACTGACGTGAGGACTAAAGAAACAGAAATCATACATTCTTGAAAACTTGCAGGAAGAGGGGAAAGTGTCGGTAGTGAGTAGAGTTCTTAACTTTAGACAAGAGTATCAGTTTCATTGCAAAGAGATTACGGAGGAATGGATAACTCACAGAACAAAAGAACCTTCCATGAGCAATTCCCATCACCACACCACACAACTAACCCTATGCTTCTAGGATATTTGACCTATATCCTGTTATAAACTTACATACATTTATATATTCAACAGCTATTGACACATATTTGTATATAATATATCCTGTTATAAACTTATACATTTATATATTCAACAGCTATTTACATATATTTGTATATAATATATCCTGCAGCTACCGCACCAGAAAGACGCCCTTTGCCTGCCTGTTTCTCACTGAGCTCACTTTCACAATAAACGGCTTTGGTGTCTGATTGGTGGAACCCAGGTCACATGTCTGCACCATAGCTAAAACCAAAGGTTCCTAAAGGTTATGGTTAAGACATGAAAGGCCAGGCACTCTCAGCAGGAGGCTAGAATGGATGAAAAGCAACATCTACTCCAGTGGGATGTGGCAAAGAGGTACCTGTTACCTTTCCCAGCTGGAAAAAAGCAGTCAATTGTATAATCTCCAAGAAAATAAAAAAACTATAATAAAGAAAATTAAAATGTGTCAAACTATGGGTCAATAGGTGGCCAGGAAGTAAAGAAAAATGTTTTAATATTGTCTCCTGAATAGCTCAGGGAACTACAGAGAAGGTCACATAATGACAGCACACCCCCATCACACGGTACATGAACGATGTTGCAATAATCACGGCGATGTAGTCACTGCGCACAGGTTCTCTCCTTCCCCGCAGCTTCACTAAGACAGAGCCCCGTACAGCACTGAGGGGGTTTACGAGGCACGAGGGCGGTCCAGAAACAATGCCCCATCAATGCCTCCATTTCTCATGTTGCATGGCTGGATGCTGTCCAGATGGCCCTTGTATACCCACATTCTCTACTTTTAATCTGAAGCCCCTGACTTAGAGCCAGTGAACACAATGCAAATATTTGCAATTTCAACAGTGTGAACAAAAAACGTACAGCACAGAACACTTCGGGGTAAAAGAAGGGGGAAGATGTGTGTGGGAACAGGGTGGCTAAGAGCCACATCTCACAGAACAGAAAATCGGGAGACGTGTCTGTAGGTGGGGCAGAGTTCGAAGTATGTTATTAGAAATTAAAAAGTAACCAGCAGGTCAGGAGATCTGAGGATGCATCCTAGCAACCAGCCGGCCAAGTTCTGCTAGCAGATAGGTTTTGTCTGGCCACCGGCACGGTGTAAATATTTTTTCTTCTTCTGAATTGTTTTCTTTGAATTTGCCTTGAGGTGAACATTACCGCAAGCCTGAACACTTCCCATTGTTTTATCTCTGGCCTGGTTCACATATTTACTTTACTAAACTTGCCCTATGAATTCCAAAGAGAAATTTTAAATAGCAATATGGTTATGTGAACAGGCCTGCATGGGGAATCTGTTTCGAGATGATTCTCTTCTCTCACTCCTGAGAGAAGGGGGTGGATAGATGATGTCTACAATGATACAGCAATAAAGTCTGATACATATGCTTAAGATATACGTCAAAATTTAGATTTAACTTCAGAATTTAGAAGCATTTTTTTCTGGAGGGTGGTCAACATTTAAGCAGTGGGTGAACTAACATGCTAAAAATAGCACTTAATAGAATTAACATATTGTTACGGTTTGGCCAGTCGTGTATTCCTACATAATAATCACATGCACCCGTGCGATACAAGGCACTGTGTTAGGAGTTCGGGAAATGCAACACAAACACAAGGTGACAATGGCTTCTATGTGGATTTGCGACATATTATGAATCACCCCCACAGATTTATTTTGTTAATAAAGTATCTTTTAGCTATGGCAAGATTAGTTTGCGTACCTTGACAATCAGTCAAATGATCCCATGGACAGACGGTAAAGAGATTTCCTAGGTACACATAATTTTAAAAGGGCAAAATTGCTCAAATGATAAAGTGTAAATAACAAGAGTAGCTTCTGAAACTCCTATATATCTCTGTTAACATTTATATTAATATAAATATACATATCTGTGCATTTATGACTTTAAATATATTAAAATATATTTATTAATATATGTATATATTACATATAAATATATATAAAACTATTAGTGAGGGTGCCTGAGACCTCTGTGGCATTTCTCTATTTCCTCTTCCACGGCACTTGTCTTATCCTGAGCGTGGTGAACAGCTTTGGGGCTCCACCTCGTGGTAGAAAATTGGTTGTCACCCTGCCTCTCTACCTTGCTTTGTATCTCAGGGCTCAGATTCCTACTTTGATGTCTGATGACATGAAAACTGGGCAAGTTCTGCTCTTCAGGAGTGGGGGTGCATGAACCTCTTCCTGGTATCCTGAGGTGTCTTCACCCCATGTTTTACTGCGTCTATCCAGAGTCCTTGAATACTTTTCCTTCCAGAGAAGAGAATCGTCCCTGTGTGCCAGTTTCATCTGCAGACCAGCAAGAACAAAAGTTCGTTCCAAGTCAGGTGTCAGCTGTTTCTTTTGTAGCCTCACCTGTCCGGGAAGCTTCTGGACACTCTACTAGGCCCTCTGCCCATCAATTACAATTATGTTCCCAATGACACAGGCTGCAATTTGTCAAAATCATTTCTTTGACTTTCGGTGTCAATTAGATTCCTGACATTGACAGTTAAAGGAAACCTTATAATACTCTTTAAATATTTTACTTTTTAAATAACGTAAACGTTTGAGGCCATTGTGAATGGATGCAAATGATGTGTCGTCACAGAAAAACACCCTGTGAAGGATGGCGGTAACTGTGTGGAACAAATCAGACATTAAATGGGTGAAATACTAGAGAATGGGATGAATTAGATTTAAACATTTAGGTCACTCTTTCAGACTTTTAAAATCTACTTTTAATCCATGTAATGAGATAATAAATACATTTTATGTTCTTTAAAATGAAGCATCAATAGGACATCCTAACTTATTTCACTCACATATAAATCGAAATGACATCCTTCTAAGGCAAAGCCTCTTAGAACCCCATGAAGAATGGGTTTGACACCAAAGATTCTTGTCCCAAGGTGCTCGTCATTCCCATTGATGTGAAAATAATTTAGTTTGATCATAAAAATAAATATATATGAGCAACTAATTGGGCAATCCAGGTCAATTATGATGAGTCTGAAATGGATCGTTATTGTGCATTCATCTACTTATTTGGGATTGAAGCAACCAGGAGGTCCCAGCAAAACTCCATGCAATAATTCCAACATGCGGGCGTTTAAGACCCCAACCAGACGACGGCGACAGGAGCAGATTCCTGCTGCTGACCGCCTGCTACCGCCCGGATGGCATCCAGGGTCGTGGTCCCGCTGGAGTTCATGTTAGTTTGGTGCCATCCTTACAAGTGCAAAGAAAATATGAATGTAAAACCAGATGGGACTGTCTAAAGCTCATTAGTGTGCATGGTCCGAAAACCTACATCCTTGTAAAACGTAGGAAGGTGTCAGGAGAACAAGGTTTTGCACGGTTTTTGTAAATGCGAACGACACGACCGCGCCCGCTCCGGAAAGAGGGACGGAGCCCGTGACGTGGAGACTTGGACGTGCTTCTAACGGGAAAGTCTATTTAAATCCCGCTTCTCCCGTCTGGGAAAACTTCCTGGGGAAAGCTTTCAAAAACAAAAGCGTGTAGGATTTCCCCTACGGCAATTCTGCAGAGTGCCGGCTGGAGGCATGCACTCGCCACAGCCCCTGTCACACCCGGCGGATGCGTCCAAGCCCGGGACACCGCCTCGATGGCCCATTTGCCCCCTGGCAGGAAAGTCCCATTTGCCTGGAAGGCGTAATCATGGATTAATGAGGATTGTGCAACTTGCATTTGAAAGGGAATAAAATCAGTCGTCAAAACGGATACGTGCACCGTTCAGAAACTGACCAGAATGGGCGATACTTCTCACTTGGGGACAACAAGCAGAACAGAACCAATGTCCTTCCTTTGTTGTTTCTTTAGTCAGAACTCCTATATGGAGAGGGACTTTGCATGCTGCCCCAGGACTGATGACTATAACCCAAAACTGAGGAGAGAGGAAAGGGCAGCCCCCCATTTTCTGTAGGAGGCGGCCACAAGGCGGCAGGTGGGGCGGCACAGGGCCCCCGCCTGCCTCTGGCCACGCGCGGCGGAACTCGGAAGGCGCCCCTGTGTCCCGTGGCACCCAGGGGCTACAGCAGGTGGGACCTGGGGCTTCCCCGCCAGGGGCGACGTTGGCCTGCATAGTTTTCTGACGTGTTTGAGCACGGAGGGAGGAAGGGTTAGAGACAGCGGGGCTAGAGGCCGCCCTTGACCCCCGTGCGTGCGTGTCCTGACGCACAGTGACAGCTTCGATGGTCCGAGCCGTCCCCCCGGCCGTACATCGGAGCAGGTGCAGGCTGCAGGGCGCACCCCCGAGACGGCTGATGACCGAGAGCGGAAGAGCGTTCCTTGGTTGCCAGGGAGCACACGCCGAGGCCCGGACCTCACGGCCCACAATGTTCGGACACCTGCACAGGACACTTGTAGAGGACGCTGATGTTCAGTGAGAGTGACTTCAGAGGACAGCCACCTCCCGGGAGAAGAAGCCTGGGTTGGTATGATTTGCGTTCCAGATGGGTGGCACTGGGCTGCACTTGTTCTGAGAGAAACGGCGCCCGTCCAAGCCGCAGGGAGGGACAGGAGTGGGAGGCTGGACACAGCGTGGCCCAAGGCTGCAAGGGCTGGAGGGCCTTGGCATGGAGTCCGTGTTTCAGTTACTTCGCTGGCCGGTTTTCTTTCTCCTAAGCAGGCCTCTCTGACCTTTCCTTACACTTTGCTTTTATTTACACTTCAAACATTTTCTCAGTAAGACGCACGTTTAGGGTTGAAAATGCGCAGAAGGGCAGACACAAGCGTCCTTTCCTCCTGGGCCCACCGCGTTTTCCCTGCGGCTCCCAGGGCCGTGGCCTTGGGCGCGTGACCTCCACAGCACGGCCCTTGCTTCAGGGAGATAAAGATTTCAAAGAGGTTCTTTCAAGGGCCGGGCGTATACTGTTATTCTGTACGTCTTTATTTTCTTAATGGGACATTTCATTTTCATATTCCTAGGCTCACTTTTATTGTTTTCTACGAATACCTTTACAAACAGCAGGAGCTGGCAATTAAAAATTAAAGGTGCACATAAATCTGTCTGGGAGGGATTCGTCGCTGTTTCCCTACGCGTCAGTATGTAGGAGAGCAGCCTCTGTGAGTACGAGAGAACCCCAGACTGACTGCAATAACCGCACACGGACTTGGACATGACCACCCTGCACTACGGCACAGGGTGGAGGGTCGTGGGAGTTAACAGAAAGCAATCGCACAAGCCGATTATTTTCCCTAAAGGTTCACTTGATCCGTGCACGCACATCTTAAATTTTTATTCAGTGGCTTTTCAAAATTTTCACGAAGCCCTCCAGTCTGGGCCTTTTTAGTAGCTTTTGTGTTTTTACTGCTGCTGAGGTTAAATTCATTTCACGCCCATTAATGATTATGGAACTCAGCGATTTGTTTTTCTCCTAACTCTAATGGCAAATTCATAGCAGGGAAAGTAATTGCTTAAGACCTAAAACATGGTTCTGGTGAAGGACAAAGGTACTCTGTAATTAGAAAAGCGGGACATTTCGTAACTGGGCGTGAGGAACGTGGTTAGAACATTCGTGTCCGTTTAGTGGAACGTTCGTTACGCACTTACTTGGTATCAGAAGACCTGATCCCTTTCCCCATGGAGCAGATGTCACAGGGAAGTGGGACTTGGAGGATTAACTTACTCAGTTTGGAGGTTACAGTTTTACGGAAAAGGTCCGACCCTGCCACGCTGAGGAAGGAATGACCAAGCTGTGGGCCAAATGGGGAGGAAGAGAGGAGGTAGAAGGAGTCTCCTTGTGAAAAGGTCTTGATATCAGAGACTTCCTCGTTGGGGGAGATTTCATGGGCAGAGCCCCGAGAGAAGGCAGATGGACATGATGGGTGGCATATGAAAGGCATCGTCCGGAGGGCTCTGTGATGACCAGGATGTTCCCTTGCAAGTTGCCACCGTACCTTCCCATTTCAGCCCCCGGAATGAGATCTGTGATTCTCTCGAATCACTTTTGTGCCCTTATGTGACAATTATTTGACCCCTTGCTGCCTTCTGAACCTCAAACAAATCCTGATGAAGTACTGGCATCTTCTCTTTCATTTCCAGCCCTTTGAATGGATTCTGTTTTTGCCAAATACCACCGTGCCAAGTAGCAACATGGGACATAACAAAGAATTTTACTTTTTTGCCAAAGGGAACATTTCCTCCCGCAGGGACATTTTTTTAGGAAGCCATAGTTAGGCATAGCCATGAGCAGTCAACAGTCAGAAGTGTTCTATTTTCCTATTTCCAAAAATATATTCACATTATACAAAAAAAAAGGGTAAAGGTTTGCAGAGCTTTATTATTCCATGAGTTGACGAGGCATGTTGAAAGTAGCTCCAAAGCAGAGCAGCGAGGACGACAGGACAGCAGGGCAATTGTGGAAAGCTAACATTTACTGACTACAGTGATTCCAACATCAGCTGAGTGATCTATTCCGTGACCTTATTTTATCCAACTCGGTAAGGCTGAAAACATTCTACACAGAAGAGGTAAAGAATCACCAAGAAGCTAAATCACTCACCCCGGATTACACAGTGGGGCTTCGGATCAGGCAGTCAGACTCCAAGGGCCTCTTAAGAGGGAAGGAAGTACAAGTGAAATACACCCTGAAAGTTTATGGTTTTAAAAAAATATCGACACTTTGAAAATGTGTGTAGATGTCTTTCTTCCCTATTAGCCCTTTAGACAAAGCCCAGAGTTTAAAATGGCCTTTTAAACCCTAAATATGGTCGATAGAATTTACCTGCTTTTATCTGCTCGGAATCTACAGAGATTATGGTGAAGGATTTTGATTTTTATGTATTTCTTCCTTTTCTTCTTGAATGTTCATTTCTTGCACTTGGAGAGTTCATAAGCTTTATTCAGCAGAAGTAATTGGAATTTATTTTACAAAATTAATAAAAGCGCTATTGGATCTTTATAACGATTTTTTTATAAGTTAGAATTTTTATATGTTTTCAAGGCCACTACACAGAACATTCCAGAAAAAAAGAAAGTGCACTTTCTGTGCTAAATTTATTTTCTCTTTAAAAATGCTTTCGAGGACCTCTTTTGGAGATTCTAACTTTCCCAACAAGTACCTTTTCTTAACTGCAACACACCTGGGAAGAAGCCATTGCTATGATAACAGACAGAACTTGAGGGTGTATTTTCTATGAAATCAAATCGGTAAGGTGACGTGTATACACATATAATTTTAAGTACAAAACAAAATCACCTACAGGGGCCAAGCAGGGACCATAAAGGAGACAAAGCGGCCCATAGAACTGAGACTATGAAACTTGGGTTCATGGTCAGAACAAATGCCTTCTTTAACAGGGGTGTGAAAAACTCCCAATCCTGGGAATCGGCCACTTCTTGAGCGTGTCCACTGTGCTCATCTCACTATGGTTGCAGTAACGCCAGCCCCTGGAGCACCCACAGGTCCCACTCTGGACTGCGCTCGCCGCTTCTCGCCGTGGGGACGCCCGGAGAGTGGCGGACGGCTGCGGCTGGTCCAGCCACGCTCACGGGGCTCTCCCTTGCTGTGTGCATACGTGTGTGTGTGCTTTGGTTGCAGGGAAGGCCAGCAGTCGCCAGAGCAATGGCAGAAGACGTACGGCAGGTGCTCTGGGAATGAAGTTTACCACATCACTTTGGAAGAAAGCACATTTTTTGCTGAATATGAAGGAAAGAGTTTTACATACGCCTCGTTCCATGCACACAAAAAGTATGTTTCTACTTCCAGACTGGAATTAAAGTATGATTCAATCATACCTTGGAAACAGCTTTCTAAAATACAATCCATGTGCTCAAGAGTTGCAAAAACTCTGGACTTTTGGACATGAGTGTTGAGACTTCTGAACTCTGGTTTTTCCCCGTTGGCCTCTACAAGTTAAGATTATCAGGTGTAAAGTATAGTTGAGTAGAAACAGTTACTTTAGCAACTTCTAAATTATCTTTAAAAGTATTTTAATCCATTAAGAATTCACAAGTACATGAAAATTCACCTTCGTTATAGAGCTACATTTTAAAGTATTGATTAAAACTTTAAACAGAGTAATAATAACTTTTATAAAAACTAGACATTTTTAAAGACTTGCTTTGGCCAGAGAAATACACTAAAAAATAAATGATAGTTTCTTCTAATTCAGACATGGGATATTATTTTTTCCTTTTTAAAAATAATTTTTATTTACTTAAATAAAAATGAATGTTCATCACAAAAATAATATATTATTGGTATTATAAATATATTAATATGACATTTTAGGATTTGTAATATATCTAGTATATTCTACTAACCCAATATCCAATGTATTCTACTTTATTATTGATGACTCTATTTATACATATACTTTTGATGTTTAAAATATATTTTGAAGCTTCACTTATTTGTAACATTATAAGAATAATGAAATATAAATATTCAAAGCATTTTGTTCTGGGAACATATCCTTAAAAGTATATACGACTTTTTAAAGTAATGTTTGTTACATTCAGTGGTGGTTATTTCTCCTAATGAAGAAATAACTATTTAAATTTTTTCCCCCTAAAATTTAGAGTAAACTGAATATGGTAGAAACGGAACTAAAATAAATTTAAGGATCCTGATTCTTTGTTATGTGACCTTGGGTAAATTTCTTTCTCTCCTTGAGGCCAATGGCTTTCAAACTTGTTTGATTTATGGAAGAAATACTGTTTTACCTTTTTGAACAAAGTATAATAAGATATACAACATTTTTTGGTAAGGCCCAGTACATACTCCAAAAAACTTGCAAAAAATCACTACCCTTACTATACGGTACACACTTCGGTATTTCCTATTTTCTTCTAGTCTCCTTCACGTGGCTACATACACATATACATCATAAGCAACTAAACTGATTTCACAACACACTAAGGACATAGTTTAGGATACCTTCAAGCTTTAAAACGCTCTAATATGGAGCTTTAATTTTCTTCTGCCTTGTAAATAGTTTACCGATTTTCTTACATGAGCAAACTGAAGAAAAACAACAAACTAAGACCTTTGCTGGGTTACAATTTATAAATTCTTTTATTTTCCTTTTTATATTTAGGTTTGGTGTCTGCTTGATTGGTGTTAGGAGGGAAGATAATAAAAACATTTTACTGAACCCAGGTCCTCGATACATTATGAATGCCACAGATATATGTTTTTATATTAATATTACCAAAGAAGAGAATTCAGCATTTAAAAACCAAGACCAGCAGAAAAAAAGCAATGTGTCACAGTCATTTTATCACGGACCTTCCAGACTGCCTGTACACAGCATAATTGCCAGCATGGGTAAGCATCAATACGTTTGAAAATACCATTTGCTTCTTTGTAAAAAAGTAATAAATATACTTCAACTTTCATTAAAATTTCAAAGTCAAACTTTGAACATCCTTATGTAATATCACACACTTTGTGTAATTAAATATACAGAACAACAATGTCTCAGCTGTTAAATTGGTAAGGAATTAAGCTAATCCGGAGCCGCCAACAAGTGTTCTATATTTCTGATAGGGGTGTAAGCACCTGACACGCCCGCGTTTCTTCTGTAAGTTCTCTATCCAGTGGTCGACAGGCTATTTCAAATATTCTTTATTTTCCCCAGGACTCTCCTTCCGGCCCATCTCGTCACACCATTGAATGAGGATTCTATGACACAGAACTTAATTTTTTAAAAATCCAGACAAATGATAACTTTCTTAAAATTTTGCCACCAAACTATCTGCACAATCTACAAACATATAGTTTCCGTGACAAGGAAAACGTCCTTTCCTGTAACTAATACTTCACTTCCGCTGTGGCCCCCTCTCTTCCTCCTCCTTGGGTACTTCACTGTTTTATTTCATCCTCATTATCGAACAACTTCTTTTTTTTCAAAGACACTGGCGAATCGCTCTGTTTCCGCGTCTGAGATTTTTATACTCTCTACTTACTTACTCTCTCTCTCTGACCGCCATCCTCATGGACACATTCCTCACAAGACTTGTCTCCAGGTGCTGGCTTGAAACCTTACTGTGCCCTCACATGCCCACCCAGTCCCTGCAAAAGCGTGGGGAGCGGTGTCTTGATAGCTGCTGGGGGCTGTACAGGAAAGTGTGAGGGCCAAGGTCACGGGGAGTACACGTAAGAGAGTGAGCGCCCCGATGGACCGTGGAGCTTAGCTTAGGTAAGGAAGGGAAGGACATGTGTCGGCTGAAGGACACCAAGATGGTAGTGAGTTAATTGGTTAGAATTCCAGCTGGAAAGACAGGAGGTGACGGTCGGTGTCAGAGAGCGAGATGCCAGAAAGAAGGTTATGTGCAGTCAGTGCACTACCAGTCACAAGTCTCGGTGAGACTGGCCTTAAGACGCGTAGGTTTGCCATTCTAACTTCCTTACGGTTTTCCCACGGCTGTGTCCTCACGGCGGCCTTTCAGGTGGGACATCACTTGTCAGGATGCAGAAGAGCTCTCCTTCCCACGTGGGGAGAGGGCCTTCCCCCCGGACTCACCCCCACCTCTCCTGATCACACCCTTCTGCCTCAGTTTCTGCAGAGCATTCATCAGGACCTGAGTGACTTCCTTTCATTTGTCTGCTTGATTATTTTAAAGATAGATCCGTATTTGTAGAAGACCAGTCAGCCTTGTTCCCTATGCATCCCAGGTGCCTAGAATAGCACTTGCCACACGGTAGGTACTCAATGAATATTAGTTGAACAAATATAAAACATGAGTGGTCCTATTATAAAAAGTGGTCACAGATCAGTAAGACAAGGATAACTCAACACAATGGGGGGAAGATATAACAAGGAATCAAAACATTGAGATGACCAAAAGTTTCTTTGTTAATTTTAAATAGAGGTGAACAGGGCATTTTAAACTTTAAATCCTGATGCATCTCAGAATTTCACAAATCTTATGTTTCATGCTCTAGAGCTAGACTCAGCAATGATACTTCTGCACAAACAGTATTTTTTATTCAAGTGGAAAAAGATGTCCACATGAAAAAGAAGCACATAACCTTTGAGATTATAGGATTAACAATAACATATTTCCTGGTTATAACGATTGCCTTGCATTTATTTCGCTTTGCTCATTAAGTGATGGCTCTGTCCTGACGGTGGCCAATGCTTTGACAGATGTTCGTGTTGTGTGGTTTTAGGTACTGTTGCCATAGACTTGCAGGACACCAGCTGCCGATCAACAAGTGGTCCGACCCTGTCTCTTCCTACAGAGGGAATCAAAGAGACCAGAAGACCTAGCATTGCCCCTGTTTTAGAGGTTGCAGACACGTCCTCCATTCAAACATGTGACCTTCTAAGTGATCAATCAGAAGATGAAACTACACCAGACGAAAAAGTGTCCTCCAACTTAGAGTACGTGCAGCTACCCTGAGCTGTAAGATTTACTGGGACTTGTTAGACTTATTGGGGTGACTTCTGTGAGCAAGGAGTACATAGGTTTCGGGCACACAATTGCCAGAACCATCTTGACTGCATGACTTCAGGCACTAGCCCTCTTTCCCACGCTGCCACAGGGCACAGTACACGCGTTAATGCCACGTTAGCCCTCAGCACATATCACGTGTCCACTTCTCAGGCAAAGCATGGTGGTCAGCAGCCTGGACTGTGGGGTCTGGAAGCGTTCGTTCCCCATGGCACGTCGACCGTATAGAGCTCACGAGCAAGTGCCTGTGATGAGCCAGTCTGACCCCCAAGGTCTTTCTCTGCAAACTGAGGAGATTACGGCCAGCGGTCGCACGGCAGCTAGCTCAGAGGGGAAAGAACTCGCTTTCGTGCAGCGTGAGCGCTCAGTGCTTTTAATTACTGCTCGGTATGGCCCGGGCCGTAGTGGCAACGGTACCCTGCTCAGACACTCCTCCCAATATTTGTCTTATAACGGACGTTCAATTGAAGTTGAACTAGAATAAACTGAAATATAATTGAAGCTTAGAGAAATCCTTCTTTTAATCCTTCACACTTTAAAAATTTATTACAGAGAACACTGCTGTACCCACACAATCCACTCTCTAAGAAATCGATAGCACTCCAATATATTTATGAAATATTTGCTAGAAACCAGGAGAGGTTTGACCACCAGTCTATTTCTAGAAACGATGTTGTAGGTGTGACTGGAGTTCTTTACACGAGCTTTTATGAGAAGATGGACAGGCAGAGATAGAAAAGATGAAATCCCAGTGAAGAAGATCGACTTCTGTATTTGTACAATGTGCTCCACTTCACCCTGCTACTTACTGATGTCCGGAAAACAGTTTCAACGAGGTTTCAAATTTTTTGGTGTACAAGATAAATTTTTACTAAAAGAGCTTGTTTATATTGGATAAAGGAACTTTGCCTCCACTAAATTTTTTTTCTTAAATTTTCATTCATGCTGCTACTTTTTGATAGTTTCATTTTAAAAACGGGCACAGCCACAATTTGCAGGTGGTTGTTTTTATAATGGCAGCAAGCTGAACATCCTTGAGAATATTTTGAGCAGGCTTCTCGCAAATACTCTTTTGCAGGGGAGGGGGCGGGTAACTGAACGACTGACTCAGTATTTACTCCTTTTTACTTACACATTTATGACTAATGAATATTGATAATGTGAGTCAGAGTAATGCATTTTGCTTTAAATATAATCCTGTAAAATTTAACATTACTATTTAAAAAAAAATCTGTTTAAACCTTTTAAAGTGAGGATTGGCAAACTGTGTCCGACAAGAACGAGCTTGGAAATGCTTTAGACTTTAGGGACCACCTGATCTCTGCCACAGCTGAACCCAAAAATGAGCACCCAGGCTGGGCTCCAACACAGCTTTGCCTGGGGACCCTGCCATTTGGATTTTATCTAATCTTCATGTGACATGAAATAGCGTTCTTCTTTTGATGTTTTCCCCTAACCATTTAAAAATAGAGGGTGGCCCAACAGCATGTATGCTGTTGAATGAATGAGGTGCATCACCACAGACTGTTTGGGTACACGTCCACACTGACACGCGACACTATTCTGTCTGCCGACTTTTGGGCCCCCCGGTAGCAAAACCATTTTGAATTCATAAACCCAGATTTGGTCCATGGGCCCTACTGTGCAGCCCCCTTGTCCTGACCTGTTACCTTACTGAAATGGGACTGTGACCCCAAAAGCCACTGCTTCTCACCTAGCGGGGAGCAGGGCTGCAATTTAACGGTCCCACGTGCTGCGCCAGGCAAGTTCACGCTTCCTAATTGCTTTCCAGGTACGCCAAAGGCTACCCGCCTTACTCTCCGTATATAGGAAGTTCACCCACTTTTTGTCACCTCCTCCATGAAAAAGTCCCCTTTTGCTGCTTACGACTGGACAAGGTAAGCTCGTGCTACTGTTCCTTTTCTGCAAAATGAAATTTTGGCATTTTGTAATTACATACGTTTTAAGTAGTTGTGTGCAGACTTTTGATGGAAATGTGTTTAAAGAATGTTAGCTTTTCACACGGATATGTGTTCCATAAAGTGAGGGATTTCACTTTCTGAACTGCACTGAGGTAGCCCCCAAGCTTCACCCTGTCCTAAAAGCACCCGATGAATAATCAGTCTTGTTTTTAAAGAGGAAAACGGAGGTCCCAGCCTCTCAGACCTAAGAACTCTCAATGCCCAGAGTCCCCCCAAACCTCTTTGGTCAGACGTGCACTTTGTCGGTTCCCAGCATTTTCGTCAAAATCACAACGTGGAATTGCTGGACACGGTCAGGCTGTGCACAGACATTAATTACTGACTGGACCAGTAATATCAGCTCCTTTCCTAAAAGGTTTACCATGGTTCTTGGTTCCTGCTCGGACGCTTTTTAGAGAAGCCACCCGAAACAGAAAGGTTCGAAGGATGCAAGGCCTTCTCTCTCTCACAGTATGGCCTCGGGGCTTGGCCTGTATCAGAATGATGGACAGGAAAGCAAATAAAAAGGAGATTCTCAACCCCCAGCCCACCCCACAGGTTACACTGTACCACTCGTCCAATCAAGGGTTTATCCTTTTCTCTAAATTTGAGGTCCACCGGCGTTACCCTCTCTGCTACAGCCTGTGCCGTTCGAACTTCGGGTTCCACGTCTGTCGGATGGCTGTGACTTCCACTTGAACTTCAGAGCGCTCGTCAGGGTTACGTGAATTAGTAAATGCAAGAAGCCCAACGCACTGCCAGGAACCCCGGAAACGGGGAGGCACGTCCCGTTGTCACTGCCCTTGCCATTGTGCTTGCACACGACGAGCATCACGAATCTCAGCGGGGGCTGTCACTCCCGAGGGGGACTCACAGACCATTGCGAACGCCAACGCTGCTTTGCAGATCGGGGACAGCGCCGCGTCTCGGGCCTGCCTTCTGCAGTCCTTGCTCGTCTGCAGCGTCTCGTGCTCAGGCTAGCCATGCACTCCTGTCACATTAATGAACCTTGACCTTCAGGTCCTTCTTTCACCTGTGTTGGTCCCTTCCAAGGCTCTGTGGCTAATTTTTGTTTGTTTTTTGAGTGTTTTCATTTATAATTATTTTTGTTATTTTCCTTAAAGAGGATTTCTGAAACGATATTAACTTTAGGCCCCACAAAACCTGCATTCTCTTCGGGTGGCCTTTTCCTTTTTAATCTAGAATGAGAGAAGAGGAACTGCTGGGACACAGGACTGGAAGTGGCCTGTCGCCGTGCAGGGAACCCGCGTACACGGAAAGCCTGAGCTTTGGGAGGCCGGCCTCGGGCAGGGCCTTCCGGGGTCTGTTAAAGCCCAAGGACGAGGCTGTGTCTTTACCTCATTAAGGAGGCAGAGGTTCTGAGTGTCGCAGACTGGTGACATCTTGAATTAGCCGTTCTTTAGTGGCCTCGGGCTGGCTGGCGGGGGTGGCAGCTGTGCCAGGGAGCGCCCGCTGTGCGGATCAGGCCCAGGTCTGCGCCACGTCCGTGAGGCCTGTGACCTGGGGCTGTGCTGCCCCCACACCCCGCATCAGTGTCAGCAGGCCTCCTTCCTGAGAGGCAGTCCGGGCTCTGAGTGTCCTTTCCCTCTTCGCACGCCAGGATGTTATTTGCCGCCTCCGGGCTCCGTGCTGCTGGTGCGACGTCAGCGCCACTCTGATCTGTGTCCCCTGCAGATGGTGCCCCCTTCCTCTCTGGCTGCCTTTGAGGTCTTGTTGTCGTCTTGGCCGTCCCGCACGCTTCTCACAGGGGATTGCTCTGTGTTTATTTGGATTCACTGGGTTTCTAGAACCTAAGGACTGGGGTATTTCACTAATGCTAGAAGATCCTCGGCCAGTGTTTACTCGAATAGCGCTTCTTTCTGATTCTCTCTCTTTTTGAGTCCAATTCTGTTGGTTACTGTTTCCGCTCGCTCACGGTGCCTTGTTCTCACCGCTGACTCGTGGTCACTGCTACTGAAGAATAAAGGCAGAGAATACCCCAGAGTTGATATGGATCTGGGGGACCAACTAACCTCAACCCAAATAGACAAGAAACCTACCCAGAGACAAAGTCCAAGAGGCAGAACTGAACTAGCGCTCCATGCAGATAACGTGGTTGAAAAAGATGTTTGTTTCCTCATGCTAAATCCGGTCACTGCGGCCCCGGGAAACCACTCAGGACACCACTGGGCTCTGGCAACAGGCCATTCTGGTTTTCGTGGTTCTTGTCGATGTCACTACTTCACTGGGGATCCTTATCCCGCCGGCTCACGTACACTTTCAGACAATTAGAGGCTTTTGTTTGTTCCTTTGTTTGCTTTTTAACAACAGTAAAAAACAGATCCTTCTCTGTATCTCTCCCGTTGAGATGTTCAGTACCGGGAATGTTCCAAGGTTATTCAATTCTAATATTACTATACTTTGGTCATGGAGAGTCAGAGGTAGATGTTTTTTTGAGATATAATTGAAAGTAAAAATTATCTATATTTAAGGTACATAATGTGATGTTTTCACATACACATAATACATACTGAGATCATTTTAAGCGTTGATACCCCAATGTCACCGAGCAACACGTTGAATCTGCAATAGGACATGTGCACACACACATCTGTGACCTTTCTCACCCCACACCAGCCTGCATCCCTGCAATCCACTCCTCTCCCCTCCATTTTCTAGAGCAGGCTGGACAGCTGGGCATGGAGAAATAGAACTATCTTCAAATTGGTTAGAAAATAAAGGGTTTACTAAGTTAGACCAATTTTACCTATCTACATGCTCTACTTCTTTTTCTTTTCTTTTTACCAAATTTCACTGGAGTATAAAAGTGGCCTTTCTTTGTACAATTTCTCTTCTCTAGAGTTGCCAGCATAACTACTACGAGGACGCAAAAGCCTACGGATTCAAAAATAAACTAATTATAGTTGCAGCTGAAACAGCTGGAAATGGATTGTATAATTTTATTGTTCCTCTCAGGGCATATTACAGACCAAAGAAAGAACTTAACCCCATTGTACTGCTGCTGGATAACCCGTAAGTATGTTTCAAAATACACAAACAAGACCAAGAGCTTTGAGCGTTATGTCAGAAATGATTTTTTTTTTTCATTTGCTTAGACTATTTTAAATCAGATACATTATGGCATGATTCACTGGGAGACAATTCTGTGCTTTGGTACAAAACAATCGTCGTGGTTGTAGTTCACAAACTCAACTTAAAGCAACCCTTCTTACTGAAAACTGTTCTGTAAGTGGTCATCGCTCCATACCAGTGGGAAACATGCCACTGAAATAATCACAGTTATTTCCCTTAAATTAATCAACTAGCCTGGAAAATCTCTGCCCAAACTGGGTACTTTTGTTGTCTTCCTAAAGAACCATTAATTATCAGAGAAGCATAGTAATGATCCATTTTTTTATGTTGTACAATGCTGCATCATCCTAAGTTATGATTCTTCCGCTGTTAAAATGTACATTTTTATAACGTGACGTGAATAATTAATGCTTTACTGTGTTCGTTAATTTTGAAAATGTTGGATTGATCCTTTTGAAATACTTCAGCATTTCAAAATCCTTATGCAAATATAAATATAGGTCACTGAATGCTATAGTCAAATCCATTGTTTCCTAAAATTATAACATTTCTCTCTGTGACTCGAAATTAGGAGCAGATGGTCCTTAGATCAAGACCATATTTTAGGATCCTCCAACTCTCCTCTCAAATTCCAAAATGCTGCAAATTTCAGGATAAAATGAAATGAGGCCAAAATCTGTTGCCTTGTCTCTGCCTTTAAAATTGATCAAAATAAAACAGAGATATTTCCCCAATATATTTTAACTTCATGGCATTGTTTACTCTAAACATACCAGTATCAAGATAGTCACTGATGCGTCTTTTTGAACGTCATCATCACGGTGGTAATCGATTCTAAAGACTGAGCACGCCGCCAGAGGTTTTAGCTGAAGTGATGCTTTCGGCATCCTAGGGCAGGTGAGGCACATTTAGGGTAGGTACATTTAGGGGAGCAGAAACCTGGGCCTAATGCCACGAGAAATAAAAGTTTAATAAAACAAATCGTAGGAGAACAAGAAGTGGGTTGCCAGATGGCTATGGGGATGGAGTGGCTGGAAAGCATCTCCAAGACCCTTGCATGGACCCCTGATTCTGGAACTTCTCTGGTAGGAAGCTCTAGGGGACCAGTTGAACTAGCACACTGCTCAGTTAATACATGAATTAACCGTGCCAGGTTTTGTCTCTTCTTGCATCTGGTGTGTCCACTCTCTTAGAGGTAGAATTTAAGACAGAGACATTTGCAAGCTTGTTGCCTTAGAACATCCTCATCTCATATGGCTTAGACCTCAGTGGATCACCTCAAGCCCCAAAATACAGAGAGGAAGAAATGAAATTGTGCTGATAGCATCCCAGTGAGAAAGCAAAGGACAAAACTGCCCTTTCCCCACTTTTACAAGGAAAATGGGGCTCCTGGACCCAATTTTAACGTGTGTTGGTTCTTTGCACCTCAACAAGCAATGCTCAGGGCCCCCGCCTTCAACTCCGTCCTGACACGCTCTACCCAGGGACAGAGTCAGATCCCACAGGTTAAGAGCTCTGTCCCACAAGACTCCCCCACCCACTTCAGATGCCAATCACAAGCCCAGGTCAATTCTAGAAATAGAACCTTTTGTGCAATTCAGTTCATTGTACTCACAACTACATGATCTTACCTAACTTACAGGTTGTTGATATACACAAAACATACTGTCAGTTCTTTGTCAAAACAAGACTGACGTTACAGCTTTGGATTATTTTGGATTATTAAGCATTTCCTTTGCTTTCCTAATGACTTACACTGTGCAATTCAACTACTCAAAATGTTGGCTGTTAGGTGATTTTGGTGGGGTTTGATTTTCCTCCAAAGTGTCAGGGTGACTGCACGTGGTAGCAGTTGTGAGCTCCCTCTGTGCTTCCTCAAAGTCAGGTCTCACCTTTGGATTTGCTGTCCTGTGCTCCTTTGGTGAAGAATGGGGAAGCAAAAACTGAACACAAAGAAATAATGTTCCAGGAAGGTTCATGTAATCTTTTTTTAAACAATAAGATGACTGTTACTCTGCAGTGGCCAGTATTTTGCAATATATCTTACAATATTACAAAAAAAATAGGATGCTCAATTCTCTAAAATATTTCCTTGTTATATGATGGTGTCCACTGATGGTTGTGCACAATACAATGTGATGATCAGAGAAGATAGCGTAAAGAAACTGGAATAAACTGAATTTAAAAGAGTGAGGCAGGTGAAAATGAAGGTCATTCTAGCTGGGGTAAAATCTACAATTAATAATGAAGAATTATGGACCTGCCTCTGCCACATAAGTCATTGAGTTACTCATTTTATCTGACTGGAGCTATACAAAGGGTGCCACAACAGAGTAATAACCAAAAAGACACAGGCAAAAGGATTTTTCAAACCACTGCAAAATCTCAGCACTGCCCCAGTCTTGTGGTGTTTGCAACTTCACAGTTGCTTCTACAATCTCCAAGTAAGGTAAGAGAGATGTGAAGGTCCTTCTAATTTTAAGAAGCAGAGCAGTGCCCAGAAGAGGAGAACTAGGCATTATCACAGATGACCACTGGGAATGTATACTGTTAGAATATTCGTTGAAAATAGCATAATCACGAGCTATAAACAATATTTGTTGAAAATAACATAATCATGAGCTATAAACAATATTTTATAACCTGCAATTCAGTAATATTTCTTTTATGAATGTCTTGGGGTAATAAAGACTAATGCTAGAAAAAAAGAAAAGCCATCTAAAGATGTCCATACCAGTATTATTTACAATAGTAAGATATTGGAAATAAATCATAACTTCAATAATTGATCATGTAAGAGTGAAAACAACTTATACACTGAATAACTGAGGATTATGAAAATGAATTGGGGTCCACTTATAATATTCAATAATATGGGACAATTAAAATGAAGGGAGGAATTTAATAAACATTATGACAGTGGTATTCGTTGGAAGACTTACTTTATGCTTCACTGTACTGAGCTCTCTTTTTCCTGAGGGTGAGAAGGGGTAAGAGGAGGTCAGCAGTGACAGAAGGAGCCAGGGAGAAAAGGCTTCACCTGGCTGAGCTACCGTAGGTGCTTCACTTCCCTTTCCCTAGACTTTCTTCTCCTCCTTCTTTACTGGGCAAACTCCCACTCATCCTTCCACGCCCAAGTTAAATATTACCTTCGTGAAATGATACCCCATGCCACATTCTGATAGCCAGTTCTGCAACCCAGTGCTTATTTTCACACACACACACACACACACACACACACACACACATGGAGTAATTGAGCACTTGTGTACATATGTTCCAAAACAAATCTATATTTCATATAGTACAAGTTAACACAACATTCATTTGTGCGGATGCCTGAGTATATTAAAATGTCTGTTATATAAAATGTTTTGGATACATATATGCTGAGTGAATAAATGCATGAAAGAATTACTAACTTCATAAAATAAATACAATAGATCAAGTAATTTCTAAGGAAGCTTCCAGGTTTAGGATTCTTTCCCCAAATATGCAGACAAGTAAAGATTTCAGTTATAATAAATACTCACTCGAAAATATGTATTGAGTTGGTCAACAATCTAAAAGGTGAATTAGTTTCATTTTAATTTGATAGAATACATACTTGTGTATTGCATGGGTGCATATGCTATACTGATAGACATGCTGCTGTGTTAAGGGGCATATTGTGATTCTGCATATTCCTCAGAGAGAAGTGCTCTTTATGGGCAGGCTTTGGGTCACCTAAGAAAAAATGATTAGTTCTTCATTTTACAAGGCCTCCTCTGCATAAATAATTTCTAAACTCACTGATAAGACTTTTTAGTCATTATTAAGGGTATCTATCCAGTGTTTTTGTAGAATGATGCCATAATGTTTCTGATTCAGAAAGCAGAACTACAACTTGTTTTTATAGTTCTGAATGTACGGTATTCTTCATAACAAGTACAAAGGCCATTTTCTAATGAATGTTAAGAAAAAAAAGCACCTACAATTAATCTAGTTTTGGAAATGCAAACTAAGTGAACTTACTTCCTCTCCCTAGCAGTGCTGCCAACTGTTGTGACATTGTGTTTCATTTTGTAACCCATCTGCCACTTAGGCCAGATATGCATTTTCTGGATGCAATCTGTTGGTTTCCAATGGTTTACTACATGGTGGGCTCTATTGACAAGTAGGTGACAAAGTCTTTGGCACACTAACTAGTGTGGTGTCCTGTGGTCTGTCCTGTGCTGTGCCTCGTGTTGCATGATGAGTGTAATTTGCCATTTTAGTATTGAAGATGTATTTTGCATGCAGAGCTTATGTTCTTGTGTTATACAGCTTGTATTCAAACCTCCTAAACAGTAATCTGTTGTAGAATTTAATCAAATTTTGCTGCATGCCAATTTTGTCAATTTTGTCCAGTTTCTATAGCTGTTTGAGTTTGTCATCTATAGCAGTACCATTATTACTATCGACATTAAGGCAGAGAACACGGAAAGGTTCCGAATCAGGATGCATTGATACGATTATCATAACTTCTGGAAATCTTCCAAATCATTTAGAAATGCTCATGTTAAGTCACATTTACAAACTGGAGATTTCCTTAAGAGTTTATTTCCTTCTAGTAACATACCGATTTTATAATAAAATTTTGTTAATTAAAAGGTCAGATGCGTGCAATGCTGTAGTATTAAAAGACACACTTTTATATGCATAAACATGGCATTGTAAAAATATAAAAACTCAAAGAACCTATAACTAATATGCTTATAAAATGTGTTAATTTTTTATCTAAAACAATGTCAGCCAGACCTTTCAAAACAAAATGCTAAACTTTATCAACTGACAACTTTCATGCTTGCATTTTACCCTGTAGGTAGTGAAAGCCAATGTTTGTAATTTTGAAAACGTTTATTGGTTGTGGACACATTAAAGCCCAAACAGACTAACACATACTTAGCATACATTCTACATTAATATAATTTACATGAATTGTTGCCATAATACTAACCAACTAACTAAAATATAGCTAGATATACTAAAAAGTATTTAAATTCATCAAAGTAAAACCAACTCATGTTTTATCACTAGTAATGTTACTGTGAAATACTATTTGATTAAAATTCATTAGAAAACCAGTGTGTTTAAAGGAAAGACTAAACCTCCCATCAGGACTTGCCTATGTAAACTGTGACAGGAAGTACGCTGGCGGGGAGAACCGCCCTGGGATCGGGGAAGAGACAGATTTGACTTCAAGTGGATATTCGTTGAAGCTGGGAGAATGGTACACAGAGGTTCTCTGTACTAATGCTCTCTTCTGCTTCTGTTGGACATTTTCCTTAAAAAGCACAACCACGAAGAAGCCCTTCGCATGAATTAGAACGCACAAACACTCCCTTGTTCTCCTTGAAAGGGTAGAAAGGGAGGACTGCCAATTAGGTTTTCTGGAACTTCTTTCACGACTCGGACTTTTTCCTTAGGCCGCCACCTGGTGGCCAAAGTATGTGGAGCAACCACGCAGACGCGTCTTTGCAGGTGGGGTGGTGAGGGGGGTGCGACAGACATGGATCATAGAGGTAAATTAGCAGCCTAATGAAGAGCAAGAATACAGTGCAGTATTAAATGAAGATAAAAATAATAGCTTACAGTTCGAAGTTTCTGTATGGTTCTCAAATGCCATTCCATTTTTTTTTTTTTGGTATTTTCAGAAGATTTAAGCTCATTTAATATTAATAAAATCATTTGCCAAGATTATGTGTGAACTACAGTGGCCAATGGTTTGCATATGGAATTAACGGATGCATTTAGGCACAGGGCTTATCTATTTATGACAGGTACTCTCCTGGTGGAATTTTTGTCAAGTTTCAATGTCATTGATCGATTGCTGATGAAATAGTCATCTTTCCTATCAAAACTTCTATCTCTCTATCTTTTCACAGTCAAGCTTACCTTCTACCACCTTATCTTTTCCTGCTTACACAGACAAATACGTGGAGAGATTATTTTTAGGTAGGCTGACCATGCTACCATGTGAAACAGGACAGGACCGTTGCTTCCTGTCCCGTTTAAAACGGCACACCTGGTCAGCCTAGTTTTAGGGGAGGAAAGCGTGTAGGAGCAGTGTTATGAGAAAGTTATTTAAAATCATAATAAGGTGGGTTGGAGGCAGATGGCTGAGGCATGCATTTTATGGCCCATAAGGGGCCCCATCTCCTTCATTTCCCACCTACTTCTTTCTCTTCTTTATTGTAATAGATGAGGAATCAACCCTAGAGAAGAGGAACCCCCAAGTTCCTAGTCCTAGGGATGGAGACTCAGTCGCACTGCCTGGGTGTTAGGGTCCTGGGCTCTTCCTCTGTAGGAAACGTTCTGGATTAACTTCCGTTTCCACAGTTTCGGCCATAAAGTCTTGTCACGGCACACGGCTCCTGGATGAAGTGCGGTTATTCTTTTCTGGATTACCCCTGGGGATCTCGGGCTCAGAGCTTTGTGGTCCCCGCGCACCTCGTAACGGAGTAAGACACCCCGCCTCCTGCCGACCCCGACCCGGGACGGGGTTCCGGGCCAGCGTCACGCACGGGGAAGGGGCCTTCAGGGAGCAGAGCTTCCATTTGAGATCGAAAGGCAACTGCTGTTCCTCAAGTTGTACACTTTCTGCTTTAAATCAGAAGGTGGGGCACTCAGTCAGCCTGGTTCTTCTTATGTGTCTTCAATCAACCCTGTGCCTAGAACATTCTAACACCCTTCCAAGTTGAGGCTGTTACCCACTTCAGTCCTATTTTTCCAGACAACGAGGTAACGGTTGGTGGCTTCAGCTGCGACAGGAACGTTTCCTTTTCACGCAGGGCTAGGTGGTCGGCGCCGGGCAGAGCGTCCCAGAGCTGACAGGAGCTCATGTGCTGGTGCGGCACACTTAGTCCGTGCGGCCAAGGACAGCGGCCAAGGACAGTGGCTCGGGCACGCGGGCTCGGGCACGTGGGCTCGGGCACACGGGCTCGGGCACGCGGGCTCGGGCACGTGGGCTCGGGCACACGCGGGCTCGGGCACGCGGGCTCGGGCACGCGCGAGCCCCACTGCTGTGCCTCATCCTTGGCCCTTGGCCCTAGGGAGCCCGCCTGCAACACGTAGCTTTGCACAAAGGAATCACATGAACTTAAACATGAACACCTCGCTGTCCCACGTCTTTACTGGGCTTGACCACCTAATTAACATAAGTATTGATTCTACTCTTACCAAAAGTATCTTAGGGATAAAAACTCTCTGAGATAGTGTGCTGACGGTCCCAAACGGGGCGTTTTCCGTGTTTTATTTATCTAATTGTTAACTATTAGTAAAGGTTCTTGACACATGTGCTTTGAAACAGTTAAACAATGATGACACTCAGGGAGCCCCCATAGCACAGCTCGTTTCATGTCCGTGGGGAATGCTGGGTGGTGATTTCCGTTACCCGCTCCCACCGCTGGGCGCGCCAGAGCGGGGGGAGTGAGCCCCAGTCCCAGCACTGCGACCTACTGAACGCCCCTCTTTCTCTCGGTTCTTCTCAAAGCCTAGATGACTTACTCAGGTGTGGGGTGACCTTTGCTGCCAACATGGTGGTCGTGGACAAGGAGAGCACCATGAGTGCCGAGGAAGACTACATGGCCGACGCCAAGACCATTGTCAACGTGCAGACCCTCTTCAGGTAAAGGTGGTGACAACCCAGCCCTGGGCACTCCCTGCAGAACCCCTGTGAAATGTCTGACTCTGACTCTTTGCATAAGGAAAGAGCATGAGACACTGAACCCCGAAATGATCTTTGTTCATTCGGTCATAGAACACACACTTACTTAGCACCTAATGTAAGACTGGCTCCGTGTGAAGTTAAATTTTTAACACCAGGTCAGTCACGCTTTAAAAATGAATAGAATAATAAGTCCGTTTTCTTGTATAGTTTTACAATTAACACAGTCTAAAACGTCGTGTGTGGGACCAGTCATGATTTGTGATGACAGTGCATGTTCTACTTCCGGCCTGATGGTTAGCAGTGGCCAAAGAGATGCGTTCACATACTGGGTAACTCAGAATGCAAGACGGCAAGGCTACACGAACGCGTAATACCCACCATCGGGTGCCGCACGACCTTATCCTGTTTTCCTGACTTTCTTGAATTGAACTCACCCAGATAGGAATTCCCACTGTGGTCATCTTTGGGTAAAAATGAGGAATCCTGATCAGAGGGTTTTTGCTACCAGCAAAGCCAAAATCACCCATAAATCAAGATGTCTGTGTCACTTGGGACGATTCTCCCTGAAATCATTTGAAATGTAAATATGTAAAATACTGGTCCAGTTTTATGAGTTTTGCTGACGTCTAAAGGAAGTACCTGAGCTACCACATTACAAAAGTAAATACAGCAGCTTGAACTCTGTTGACATCTCCCCTCTGTCTTCAGAGCCTCACAGTGCAGCAAAGCATGTACTTAGGGTAATTATTAGCTAATAGTTTGAGTCCAGAATTCAGAGGACAGAGACTAGATGTGGTGTCACTTAAGTTGACTATTTATTAAATCATTTTTGGTGAATTACTTTCCTTCTCTAAACCTCTGGGTCTTAATCACAGGTTGTGCGAGATTTAAAAATCTACATGTCTGGTAGTTTTTAATTACTCAATAAATGTTAGCTACTGTGATGATTATATAGCAGTATAATTGTCACATTCATTTGGAGAAAAAGCCACAGACCTTGGAGGCACACAGCAACAAACTCCATCTGGCACAACCTCTGTCCCACGGGGCCAGCAGACACTTAGTAACTCTGTGACCTCAAGAGTGTTTCTTAACCTTGAAATTATTTCCCTCATCTATAAAAAACATATGGAAAATAACTAAATGCTTGTGCCAGTTAACGTAAGGGCTGGAAATCAGGTATATAAAGCATCTGTCACAGCACCCAGGAAATCTACGCTGAACTTGGACAAGAAGTGGAAATGCACTTTCTGCAGTTCCTATAGTAAGGCAGCTCCCCTGGGTCACAGCTAACGTGTTACTGAGCTGTACTAAGTAGCACATTTCAAAGCAGCAAAGTACGTGTTTAAACCACAGCAGATACGAGCAATCCTTCTTTCTCCAAAGAATGAAACAGGAAATTGCAGAGCAGAAAATTAATCCAGAAGGATGAGATTTATGGCTAGTGAATGAAGTAAAATCATACTTTTTTTTTTTTTTTTTTTTACTTCAGGCTTGGCAAAAGCTAATTATAATTTTAATGGGAGAGGAGATTTTGGGTCTTTTTGATTAAACAGGTCATTTTAATTTTGAACTTACTGTGAGTTTATTTCTATTATGATGATGTTTCTACTGATTTGACTTTTATATTGTCTGACTGAATTACTTTGGTTCCAAGATAATAGCATATCCTCCTCTTACCGAGAGGTGCAGGGTTACCTTTTAACACTAGCTAACTGACCAGACTAACGAGAGACGCCTCCACGCGTGCTAACTGTGCAAAGGTGGCCTTTCGAGCACCTGAGTGAGGAGGCAATCGCACGGCGAGAGAATGAATGATGAGTAGATGAATAAATCTGGGTCCTCTAACTATTAAGATCTCCTGTCTTCAGCAGGGTAGTTTAAAAATTATGCAATATTTCTGGGCATATCCACATCTATACCGAATACTTTCAAGCAGAAATATTAAAAGAACCATTATGAATAGATACTCAGATTGTGAAGTGAGAAGGCACAGCAATCTCCCTTTGGTACCCTTGGGGCGTTGGCTCCAGGAACCCACGTTGATGCCAAAATCCGCGGGTGCACGCATCCTGTGTGTGAAACAGCCTTATTTTTGCATATAGCCTATGCACATCCTCTTGTATACTTTAAATCATCTATTGGTTACTTATAATACTCATTACAATGTACATCCCTGGCCAATAGTTGTTATACTGCATTGTTTAAAGAATAATGACCAAAGAAAGGCTGTACAGGTTCAGGGTAGACGCGAACTTCACAGGCTTAGCTCTCAGAGGCATGTCAGCAACCACGTAGTAATTGTTTTTCCACTATTTTCCACCTGAGGTTGTTGGAATCCATGGATGCGGAGCCCCGGCATACAGACTGTATCATTTTTTCACTAAGTACATAATATTTTTCAGAAAAAAATTCTATGAAACTTTTATGAAGTAGTAATTCTTAAGTTACTAATCCACGCGTGCTAAAGTAGGCCAGTCCTGGGTAATGAAAGAGGAAGACGCCGACAGGTCTGTGACAGAGGGGATGCCGTTTATATAGAGAAATGACCAGAACCGTGCGGACTGGGAGTTTCACTTTATAGGGGCGGTCAGTTACTGCCTCTGGGATCACACTGCCCATTCCTTGAAGACTTTCTAAGAGCTCCTGGTTCACTGTGGCTTGTGGCCAGCCCCGCGTCTACCACCATTCTTAATGGTTTCAACGATCCTGCCCAGATGATCTTCTCGGGAGCTGTCCTTGGGCTCCTGTTGTCACGGTCACAGCTTTACCTGCAGGTACTCATAGTTTTAGCCTCCATGTGCTCAGCTTCATTCGACTGAGAGTGAAACAAGTGGCTACACTACTTATTTCCTCCTTATTTCTTCTAATACCCCCAACTCGCCACTGTCATCTGTCCCCATTGGAACCTGCTGTCCACAGATCCTACCGCCCTTTCACTTACTGTTCGTTGTCACCTGAGGGCTTTTCTGCCCTCCGCACCCAGATTCAACTCCAAGATCAATCACTGTAGTTGTTCCTGTGCTGAAACCCTACACGGGTGACGTCCAGGTTTCTGCCAGGAGCTGACACTGAGCTCAGTGGTCTCCTTTTGTCCCAGTTCCCTGTCCACCCACTGGTCTGCAGGAAGTTCCCTAGGGGCAGATGACAGCATTGCGGAGGTAGCGTCCAGTGACCCTTACAAGTAACCGTCAGGCAACCGAATCCAGCCTCAGTGGCTGAATACCGGACCATTTAGGATTCCAGACCAGGACCCCATCTCCAAGGGAGCTGGGTTCTTACACATCGAGGAGGCGAGAGTGAAGAGTGTCGGAAATGCGTAAGGAACACCATGGAGGTGATACCAGTGCAGTTTAACACTTCACGGTTATGTTAGTATTGACACTACTTGTGGTCTACAACTGATGTTCCATGCACCTACGTGTGTCTATATACCTATACATGGGGGAGCCAAAATGCACACATGTTTTATTGGTAAGAGATGCCATCTATCACATCAACACTGCTGGTCACCACTCTGAGCACCTCTCGTCATGGCAGAAGTCACACGTGACTGGTATTCCTCTTTTGTTATCAGTGTATATTGAGTATTACCATTTTAATACGGTGTTTTCCTTTCTTAAAAGTATGTACATTTTTTGGTGCCCTCTGTATTAATGTAACCCATTGTTCAGAAGTATCATTCCTAGACACACAAGAGATCAACATTTATAGTCTAACACACTAGCTGAGTATTTCTACTAAAATGTTAGAAACATTTCCCAAATTTACATGGTCTTATGCTTATTTGTTTTACTTTAATTTACAATTGCAGCCAGTCTGCATTTTCCTAGTATATGGTCTATTTTTCATCATTTATATTGGTTAGCATAACTGGGCATGTCAAAACATATTTATTGAATGAGTTAATTCAGGCAGAGAACTATTTCATAGATATTTTACACATCTCCATTATTACATCACTGAGTCAGAACAAAAATTAATTGTAGACAAATTTTAAGTGGAACAAACTATTTTATTTTTCAAGTACATTAGTGCTTTATTATGACCCTAGTACCTAGGGAAAAGAAACTTATGTCATTTGATTTCAGTGTGTTTATATGCAAAAAAGAATGTAGGTAATATTAAGGGTCAGACTAGATTTAAAGTATTAACAGTTTAAAGATACACAATGAACTCTATTAGACAACCAAATTTACAAACATAAAATATTTTGATTTAAGACAAGTAATACTTTAATGATATTAAAGGCATTGCAATAAAACCTTTTACTGTTGAAGTATTATTTAGTTCCAGATTTTCACTAGGTGGCAGACTTAGATTATGCATTCAAAGTCTCAGTTTAAAATAACAGAAATGGTATAGGCTTACTTACACAGACCACAACAGGCACATCACATACATTATGTCATCTCATCTAATGTCAGTTATGTCCTCTTAATAAGACAGGAGATGTATCTAGCCACAGATGTGAATACTTGATATAAGGCATTAGAAAAGGATTCTATGATCAAGTAATCACAAATTTATTCAATGTTAGTGTAATAAAAAACAAGGGCTGTCCAGAAAGTATCCAGCCCTGTAATGTGAAACACAGAGGCAGTTATGGCTGCATTTTTTCTGGACAGCCCTTGTATATGAAAGATAAAAGCCACACTTCTCAGAGAAAATTTTAAAAATACCCAAAAGATGAAATAAATTTTCATTTGTTTACAGCTATGTTTTTCTGCATACATTCCATTTCTGGCCTTATATTCAAAAGTGTTCTAGATGTTTCTCACAAGCTATATGTTCACTAGTGTCTCCTTCATCTGTGAACATTCAGTCAGCCACATTTATCACTCCTAGAAAAATATTTACAGCCTTATAATTTACGAACATGGGTAGTTTCCTCTATTAGGTCACAGAGTCTAATTTAAAGTCAGGAATTTAACTTTACACTACTGTTTATGTCTCAGAGACCAGAGCTTTCTCTTCTGGCTGGCTCTCACTGAAACTGAGGTCGTAATTGACACCGTATTTCCTTTTGTTGTACAATGACCTCTTCCTGTGACCTCTTCCTGTTTCTGGTAATTGACATCTTCCTGCTCGGTGTGATTGACAAGGCGTAGGGTGTGAGAGCTCCCTCTGCAGGTCTGCCCAATCCCAATTTTAGTTGAGGTTTCCTTAATCAATTTTCACAGTGACATTGTTATTTCAAAATATTTCTTAAATACTTTTGGAATTCCCAGATGGTCTGGGATTTGGCAGGTGGCATTTCCTAAGCTTATTAGACAGAGTTGTGCCAGCCCAGAAGTCAATGGATATTTCTAATTTTTCAAAAGTTTGAATAAATAAACTTTATCAAACTTGCTATTAGTGGTGACTTCCGAGTGAAAAGTAGAGCTTCTAAAAGAATCCAGATTATATACCGTCCCTATATAAACTAGTTATATCCTCTTTCTCAATATTTTATCTACTAACCAAAATACGAATTGAGAAATTATTTATTGTTGAAGATTTATTAATAAATGAAATACAAGGTGCACTGCTAGGAACTTGGCCTTTCTAGCTGTCAGGATTTAAGCTAAGGCATGGATAACACCACCCTGAGTTTAATGCCAGATGCAGCGTAATCATCAATATAAAAATGCCAGGGAGCCAAGGTGGAGAGAATGATTCTGATTTTAGGCAATTTAAAAACCTCATTCCAAGGAGATTTGAGAGGAATTTTAAGTAATGATTGGGATATCAAAATAGAGAGAATGAGGGGGGAAGAAAGTACATTTAAAGCACAAACAACAACGTGAAAGAAAAAGCCTATGGAAATAGTTCTGCCACCACACCGGAGACTCGGTACCTGTTGTACCTGGTGCTGCTCAGCCTTCCGCAAACCACGCCTCTGAGCCTCCCAGCTCCTCCTTTATGGATGCGAGGCTTAGGGGTTCCCTAACCAACCCAAGGCTGTGGAACTGCTGTAAGCACTAGTCAATGACAGAAATAAAACTATACTTTTAACATTAAAAATCAGAAAAAGAACTTATGTCTCAATTATATTTTGCTGGTATTATTTCAGTCAAACTTACAACAGCTCACCTAAATCAAGACATACAATAATATTTGCTCTCAAAATAGAGATGAAGCTGCACAATAATGGCTACATTTCCTCGTATAAAAAGAGTGGATTTCAGGGAACACCTGATGATATCATGGTTTTCAAAGCCTTTAATTAGATAAGGCTTAAATATGTATCCATTAAGGCAACCAAAGGGCATACAATCTTCATGGATAACTCAGAAAGAGTATGTTCTGAATTTTTTAGTGCCTTAGCTGGGATGTTGGTTAACGCCCAGTGAAGACAGACTGGAGGGGCAGGTGATCAGGGACTGTGTGGTCACAGGCTAGGGACAGTCTGTCAGGCTGCCATGCCTGCAAGCAGGCCCATTCGCCCTGGGGGGATGGACAGGTCCTGGAAAACCTCACTCAGCAGGAGGTAGTCAGAGCTGAGGGAAGCTACAGCTCCACATAGAGCTGGACTCAGAGACCCAGCTTCACCTCAGAAGTGTTTCCTCGATGGAAACCCAGATCACCTGTGAGGCCCGTGGCTGTCCCAGCAGCCTCTCCACTGAATGAGCCAAAATGAGAGGAAGATCTGCGGAAGACACGGGGTGGGTTTTGAATCACTAACAGGACACTTCCATCCTGCATCAGTTCTCATACCTGAGCTCAAGGTATGGGCTCAGCCTACTGGCAGGGATGTCAGGTGGCCATACATGAGCTTCAAGACAACTGTGTGGAGAACAATGCTGGCTGTGTTACGTGGCTGCCACAGAGAATCTCTGAGTGTGTGAACCTGGGAGCTACCAGGCAGGGGGACCAGCTACAGATCAGATCAACAACAAAAGCAACAAGAACAAGGCATTTACAAGGGTCTTACCTAGCTCCTTTTCTTCTGGGGGAAAAATTATGTGAATGTGCATGTGTGTGTGTGTTTGTGTATGTGTGTGTGCACATGTGCATGTGTGTGCACATGTGCAGGAATGTGCACATGTGCATGTGTATGTTTGGGAAGGAGGTGAAGGGGGAAAAAGCAAATGTAAAGCTATGGGACATGAAAATTCTCAAGGTCCTTTTAGAACAATGGTGTCAATTGAGGCTTGGTCTCAACTCTTCACAATGAAATGTCTTTTCAATTAAAATGTTTCCTCTTCGAGTTCACAGTCACCAGGTTTGACATTGAAAATCACACATGATTGAGGACAGGAAGCCTTAGAAAATCAAAGAGCTCATATTCTGGACAATCAGTTCATCCTGTGAAACTTTTGCCAAAATATGCTGCTGACCTTATAAATTTCGATTTCAATATTATCCACAAAATAGCCTTGTGCCTTCTTACCTAAGCTTCTGAGTTTGTCTTCCACACTAGGGCACGGATGTGGACAGAAATGTGTCTAAAAGAGTCACGCCACTGAATTTGTTTGTGTTACGGTGCTGAAATGTTGGTTAAAACATTCTCTGAAGAGCAGTCCCACCTTTTCCTTGCATTGCACTAAGTTTCGGGGGGGCACTGCTGGCTGCTGCATGCACTTCAGGCCAAAGGCTGGGAGCCACTTGCTCAGAAGGGTGACGCTGCGCTGCCAGCATTACGCAGGTGTCCGTGTGTTTGCCACGCAGGTTGTTCTCCAGTCTCAGCATCATCACGGAGCTCACCCACCCCGCCAACATGCGCTTCATGCAGTTCAGAGCCAAAGACTGCTACTCTCTGGCGCTTTCAAAGCTGGAAAAGGTGAGTCACGTGACACCATTCTGGTTGGAAGAGTAACTCTGGGAATTTCCACATGTAGGGAAAACCACCACGTAGAGTGAAAATTAAAATGCTATTTTGAATTGCTAGTTGGGGGCTAAAGTCTTAATTTATATATATTATTAAGAATATGAAATGATGGATTTGAACAATTTGTATTGCAAGTGAACATGGCAAAGATACCTAGTTTGTCATCATTCATCATACATCGAAAGCACGACTTACGAAAGAACTAAACGCAGCCGGAGTGCATACGCTCACTCACAATGTGCTGCGATGTTACCTGTATCTCCATAGGCCTCCGCAGTTTTCGGAAATCCTGAGTGAGTTGTTAGAAAGGTTCTAGGCTTTTTGTTGGAAGTTGGCTTCCCACAGTCACCAGCACAGTCCGGGAGGAAGCTGGTGACTGCTTACCTGGGCAAGGAAGGCTGTCACCTCAGGTGAGCCTTGGCAGAGCCCCGGAGTGGGAAGCAAGCCCGAGTGCACTGGGAACCCCAAATCTGATTCAGTGAGGGTCTTTCCAAGCAGGGACTCAGGACTGGGACAGGACGATGCTCACGGGGATGGTGGACTTGCAAGGTCACGCTATGTGGACGGAAAGGGTGGGGGGGTCTGGGCTGAGTGGGGAAGAAAACAGGTTTTTGTCCTCAGCCATTAGGGCTCATTTTCTGGGACAATGTGGCGGGAGAGAAGAAAACACGAGTGCATGTTACAAACGTGAAAGTGTGCCGTCTTCACCGTTTATGCGGACGGAGGAGGTGGACACAACCATGCCTGACATTGTTTTGGCGAGTCCTTGCTTGGTTTTGATTACCGATGATGCCGGGCACTGGCTCCTGAGTGGCCAGTGGCAAAGTCAGCTCATTTCTACACTCCTGCTGATGTCCACCTCAGAGCTGGTCACGTACATCACGTTCAGAGACTCTTCCCGTGGCTCCTGTGCAGTCGCTAAACACGGGTGAGGCACTGCTTGCAAAGACAGGCTGACGTTAGGACAAGTGAAATATGCTTTTTGCAAAATGACATGGCTGTCACATCAGCGCAGTAAGGAAACTTGAAGCCATTAATGTTCAGGACAGAAAATCACCATGATGTCACTCTGCTCTGACCACACAGCAAGGGTGGCAGGTGAGGCGAGCGGGCCCAGCACCTACAAGCGGCCCAGTAACCGGCGCTCACCAAAACGAAAAGGCCCGTGTATGCGGCGACGAGCGCTGCAGACCAGAAAGCACGGCTGCACCGGCAGCACCGCTTCGAGCAGAAACCCACCACGTTGTGACTCGGGGGTGCAGGCGCGGGGCGTTTCTGAGAAAGGGAAGGGGGACGATTCCGTGGGTAGAAGGACGGCGTTTCTGGGTGCAGATGAGCTAGCACGGCGACACTAATCCTAAAGCATGTCTGCAGCTGCCAGTCCATGGTGGTAACGTCGGCTTTCCTCTTAGCTTCGCAACCAGTTGTCTGGGATCGGGTGGCGCGTCGGGCCCCGGCCAGAGGCCCAGTGCTCACGTTCCGGAGGTTTGAGGAGGACGCCACCCCGGGCGGGCAGTTCCTCTGGAATGGCGGCTCCGGCTCCATTTCTGTTATTTCTCACGCGGCAGTATGCCACACCGTTTCCTTGTGAAATCTATGAGAACGTTTCCTGCACATCATGCATTAGCTTACATTTTCTGTTTCAACTAATCTTTCTTTTCTTGCCCTTTCTTGTTGCCGAGCCCTCTTCCGATGAACACTGTCATTACTGCTACTTCTTTCCCAACAGTACTTCCTGTGGGTGGCCAGTGGTCATGCTGGGTCACTGACACCCTTGCTAATGAAGCAGGTGTGGCAGGCCTCAGGAACACACAAAAGAGCTAAGCAAAGAGGGAAAATGGGACGTATCATATAGAAACAGAGACGAGGAAGACAATAATAGAAACAAGAGAAATTTGCATTTGATGTCCCTCTCAAGACTTATTTCATCTCTCTTGATTTGATGCATTTCATAAAAGAGCCTTTTATTCATGCTTATGGCACCATTTGCTACAAGACCGCTTCTTTAAAATTGCTTTTGAACTATCACGATTCCCCAGTGATGATTATAATTACACTTTAGGAATCATATGGTAATTACACACTGATGTGAGAAGCAAAGTAATAAAAATGTGAGATGAACAGTGTGTTACAGTAAGAGAAATATATTCAGTCACTGCCCCGTTCCTGACACAGAGCTTCAAAAAAAGCCTTGGAATTTCCTCACTGATGAGAGTATCTTTTGTTATTCACACTTTTCATCCCTACCTGGTGTTATGCTAACAAGTCAGCACATGGCACACTCTTTTGGAGCTAGTACGAAAACAGATAGATAGTCTACCAGCAGTTCTCAACCTGTGTGTGGGTCTGGACCCCTTTGGGGGCGAACGACCTTTTCACAGGGGTCACCTATGACCATCGGAAAACACATGCCAGATATTTACATGACGATTCATAACAGCAGCAACATGACAGTTATGAAGTAGCAACAACAATAATTGTATGGGGGTCACCACAGCACGAGGAGCTGTATTACAGGGTCGCGGCGTTAGGAAGGTGGAGAACACTGGTCTAGACCATCAGTTCCCAAGCAGTGGTATGTGTACCCCCGGGGTACGTGCTGGGCCGTTTAGGGGTATGTGAACAATAATCAGTAATGATGAAAAAACAAGTAAAGTAGAAAAATGGAACAATAAATGTTAAGTTCACTGAATCACCGTTAATGGAGACATTTCAAAATTAGGCACATTAAGAATGGTGAGTGGTGAGGGCGTGGCTATGAACCCTCCCCCAAACTGCCCTTCTACCAATCATTACTCACAGTTTCAGAACAATCCATTTGCGATGTTTCTAGAACTTCCCCAAACATATAAACACATCTGTAGCCAGACTGTTTGATCAGTTTAGTTGTTGACTCAGTAAAAGTTAAGTGCATTGTCTTTAATCGTGATTCTTTTCAAGTAGTTTTTTAATTTAATGTTTAAATACTTGATTATCATTATCAATATTTAACTGTTACGAATATTGTAAAATTAAATCTGTGGTTTGTACTTTTAGTGTATTAATAGTAATTTTTCTTTTCTAACTTATTAATATTCCCTCACTTCCACTATTTTATTTACATTAAGATAGGCACTGAACCAAAGTGTCAGTATTTAAAAACAGGTATTTTAAAAACAAGGGGTACAATTTATAGAAATGAGCTGAAAAGGGGTGCACGCATGGAAAAATGTTGGGAACTCCTGATTTAGACTCATTAATGAGTCATTCATGTGAACTCCTTTTCATCTTTCGCAACCATGAAGTAACTTTTATCAAGATCCCTCTGTGTCGTAAAACCTTTAAACAGAAGGTTTTGGCATCCTTTGTTTATCTTCCATGGGCTATATATTTAAATATTACATTTAAACATATAGCCTTCCTTACATAAAACCAATTATCTTAAATGATGACTTCTATGATTAATGAAAATAAGGCAAACTTTTTATTCCAGCACTACCCGAAACCTACCCTCCACCGTGATAACCTAGTCAAATAGAATGGATTCTCTCCTTTCGTTATTGTCAAGTTCATTTCCTAACCTTTTTAGTTCCCAAATTCCCCCCATAGGAACTGCCCATTTCAATTGATTAAGGAATCTTGGTGATGAAAAGTAAAGAAACCTATTAAAATACAATTGTAAATGAAGTAACAGCGTGTTCAAAGCTGAGAACCATGTAGTAAGAACCCCTTCTTCACGAATGTCAGAGGAGTTCAGCTAAGCAGGACAGCATAAAACGTGGCACGCTCACGGGGTTTTCGCTTTAAACTCCTGAACAGAAGGAACGTGAGAGAGGCTCCAACTTGGCCTTCATGTTCCGACTGCCTTTTGCTGCGGGGCGGGTGTTCAGCATCAGCATGGTGGACACGCTCCTCTACCAGGTAAGGGGCTCACGTTTACTTCTCTCTGAAATGCTTATATTTCATTTCGATTTTATTCAATAATATATCTAGTATTTCCTATGGAGCTGGTAACTCAAAATCGGCCCTGGAGTTCTTCAATATTTTATTTCATGCATTTAATGACATAAATATGCCTATGAAATGTTTTTTAAGAAAAACATTATTTTTCAGAATACTCTATGAAATAATTTAGGCGTTCTCCAGCACTTGTGTCCTACAATGTTTACTGTGACATTTTAATATATGTTGCCTATTGCTATATTACTAGACTAGATTACTAGACTATACTTCTAAATTATTAGACTATATTACTAGAATTAAAAAAGCTAAGAAATAATTACTACATTAAAGAAACTGGTTCCTTTCATAATATGCATGTTTTTGAAATAAGATAGCAAATTGATGCAAATAAACAGATAAATCAAGGACATTTTCAACATCTGCTAATTATCGTCTATTTTAGAAAAAAATACATAAATGATTTTACAACTAAGCACCATTTAGTTTGTTCTGGAAGGCCAAAGTTAACGTTGTCCTTTTATCTTAGCTAAGAAATTCATGAAGATGTTATTTTACACAAATATCTTTTAGTATTTTTTAACTCTGCCATAAACTAGATAGCAATAATATGTTGTATTCTCTAATTGAAATAATCAGACAATTTCTAATTATTTCCATTAAGAGAAAGATATTCATAGGGCTTTAAATTATTTGATAACTTTAATCTCAAATTAAGCGTTCATGTTGTTGTGCTAATTGACTTCTTGATGATATGTTTTACGTGCCCTCTTCTGCAATGTTTGACTGAGTAAACTAACCCAGAGACAGTTAAAGCTTTCTCTACTGGTCCTTGGGCAGATGACGCCTGTGAGTGTGCCTCTAGCAATGCCACGTGTCACAAACTATCTGCTTTTGCCAGATGAATGCAAGAACAAACCCACACAGGAGAACAAAACTCCTGTTTGCCCTAAAGTTTTCAGACACATGATGTGGGCACTGCAGGAGGCCGGACTCCCACCCTTAAACCCCATTACCCCGTGCGAAACTCTGACCATTAAAGATGGGAGCGGAGGAGAGGAAAAGTAGACGTTTCTTCCTGTTCATTTGTGTCTCACAGTTTTTGTTATAAATAAGAGACAAGAAATGCTATGTTTACTTTTTTTATTGTTAAATGTCTTGGGGTGACATTGGTTAGTAAAGATTGCATAGGTCCCAGGTGTACACTTCTACAGGGCATCATCTATGTGTCATGTTATATGTTCATCACCCAGAGTCAGTTCTCTTTCCATCACCATACCTTTGAGACCCTGTCCCTTCTCTCCCACCCCTCCCCCATACCCTCAGATAACCACTAACCACTAAACTATTGATTGTGTCCATGAGTTTTTGCTTCTTTGCTGCTTTCAGCTTTGTGTTTCACAAGTGAGTGAAGTCGTAAGTTCTTGGTTGTTTTTGTCTGGCTTCTTTTTGCTTTGCATGGTGGTCTCAAGGTTTATCCATGTTGTCATAAATGGCCCTTTTTCATCCTTTCTTATGGCTGAGTAATATCCCATTGTGTGTATGCACCACAGCTTATTTATCCAGTCATCTATCAAAGGACACTTGGGCTGTTTCCATGACTTGGCCACTGTGAATAGTGCTGCAATGCACATTGGCATACAAGAAGTTCTGTGTTTTCTAAAGGTATTGCAGAAACCATACCTAGAAAACTAATTTGCAAAGTAGTAACTGCTTGTTTATCTTCTCTTGACATCCAATGAGATATATTCATGGTCTATTTTTCAGATAGGTAAAGATTACCCATTCATGGGTTAAAAAAGATCAGAAATCATATATATGATTCCTAAAATTATATACAAGCATTCTTATATTCTTAAAATATACTATATGCCATCTAATTATTTTGACCAATGATTTAAACCCATCTTCTTAAGGATAACGTCTTTCTTATATATTCAAGAACAGTTATCAATGACTACAACTGTGTGGTAATTCACTATTAATATAATTCTGTCCCAGATATCATTGGGTTTGCTCCCCCAAAGAAAAGTGTGCCGCACGCGGCATTCCCACTCCCGGTGCAGAAGAGACAGCTCAGAGACAGCACCTGCCCGTGGTTGGTGTGGATTCTCACGTTCAGGCTGTGGGCACCCCAGTGGCTCACTCCCAACCACGGAAAATGTCCCGCCCTGTGCAACGTTTGAGTTTCTTAGGGTACTTTTTTCTTTTTAACTTATTGGAAAATCGTTTTCCTTTGTTACATTTCCTCAATACTCTTGTTTCTCCTTCCCACTTGAAACATGGATCTCTTTTATATTTTTATTAATTAGTATATTTGTAAAGCTAGAGAACCAATTATTAAACGGTAAGTACTATCTAAAAATAAAACTAAACAGATACTAAGGGAAATTGAAAAGATTCTTCTCTGATGAAATTATGTGAGATTTGATGCTCGGATTTTATGACATGCAGTGAGGCTGTGCACATCTTTTTGGCTCACTCCTACCTCTTGTCTGTGCCACCATCAAGTTCCAGAACAATGACCACTGACAAAGAATGTGGTAGTGACAATGACCATACACAAAGTAGCTATATTACTACATCTGAGTTTAAAAGTTATAATAGTCATTTGCCAAATCTTTAATTTACGTTCTCTCTTTCACGAGTACTTTTTGTTTTTTATTTTGGAAAATAATAGTCTTGAGTGCTTGAAAATTTGTTTAAAAACCCCTCTTCATAGCACACACTGAGTTACAGATGAAGTTAAACAATGTTCTTGAAAGGTGCATGTCACAGCTTTCCTTCATGACCCTGTATGTTCATATACAAATTATTATACCAGGAGACTGATCCACTTTGAAAACCAAAATGTCATCAACTTTTATTTGGTCTGAATGAAGGGAATGGACATGTTTTCTATGTTCTCCTCTAGATAAAGAGTTGAGCTTTCTGATACCAGTTGTTAGGAAAATAAACTAGTAATCAAGAAAGTAGTCTAGTAGATTTATTTAAGAAGTATTCTTCTCACTTTAAAAGTCTTTGTATGCAAAATAACTGGATGATTATTTACATTTTTTCAGTTTTTAACACTTGAAGATTGAACCAAAGGCAGTCATCTCATATAATTTATTAAATAGTTGTTACCTGTTATGGCAAAATGTGCTTGTATCACTTGAAAGTTTTTTTTTTTATTCAGAGTTAATAATAATAGAAGAAATTGGATTAATAGTCTAACTAATGAGTAGTGTTCTAGCAACATATCAAAATATATCTTACATGTTAGAACATAAAATAGTCTGATAATGAGATCTAATACTAAACTATTAATTCATTAACATTTATATTTACTTAAATATTAGAAATTTATTCTACTAGCATAGAGCTTAATCCTAAAAAGCTTATTGAGTTATTTCATTGCAAATTTTAGTTCTTTTAAGTTCTTATGGTATTCTCTATTTTATACCAACTCACATTTTTGTTATTAAAATCTAAAAATGTTTTTATTAAGTTTAAGAGTATGCATAAAATTTAAGCATATCAGAATATTCTAGAAGAGAATAATTATTGCCCATAGCTGACCTGTACATGTGTATTTAGAACGCTGACAAATAGACTTTTTCATAAGTTACATCAATTTACTCCATATGAAGAGTATGTTTCAGGCCTACGATTTCCATTTACTATCCACAAAAACAATCTGTACAGAAAACCCAAAGGCAATCATACAGTATAATATGTAAATGTGCAGAACACTTTCAAATACAAGTCATCCTATAGTATTTGCAAGGTAGAACTTTATGGTAATTAAGGAATTACTTCATTCTCACTAACTTGATAATCCTTGGCATGTGTAGCCAATGCAAACATACAAGGCACAACTTAGTGTTGATGCTAAAGTGTGTAATACGCACCCTCTGGTTTTTATTTGAAGATATTGAAATAACATAATCATGTCTGTATTTTGTTATTCAATGAGACAACAGCTTGTTTCTAAAGTTTCATGAAGCGTTACACTGATAACATATGTATAGCCTGGACAAACTGTCCCTAAACTTAAGGTAAAAGACAAGACCCTTGCTATTCTATGTTAAAAAAAGATACACACACACACACACACACACACACACACACACACACACCCCTCCCCCACATCACACACAAGAAACTTCCCATGATGCAAAGGGAGACCATTCCTTTCAGCAAAAGTTGACAAGATAGATTTTTATTTCCCCTTTTTATGGAGGCTTAGCGATGTGTTAGGAGAAAGGACCTTCCAGGAGGGCCCTGGCATTCCTAGCTACCGCACACGTTCCGTGCGTGTAAGGAGATGTTCTGTTTCCGTTGCAGTCATTTGTGAAGGACTACATGATCTCCATCACCAGACTTCTGCTGGGACTGGACACCACCCCAGGCTCGGGGTTCCTGTGTTCTGTAAGTGAACAGAAGATGGTTCTGAGGCACAGTGTGCTTCGGCCAACGCTCCCGTGTCCTTGCTGCCCTCATAGGTGCTCCAAGAATAGCAGCGGAGTCTTTTAGCTCCTTCAACACTTTTAAGGGAAAAGATTGTTTTAAATTAATGATCATGATACATAGCCGCTCTGCACAAATCAGGATGACTGATCTTCTCTAGCTGGCAAGCTGAGGCTGACAGCTTCCGACGCAGGGGAAAGGCGACGACACGGTCCCACCTCGTTTTATGAACGAGTGTGCTCTGACTGAGTGGACTTAGTGACGTGACCTGCCACCAGTCAAGTTTAGGAGGGGCAGGGGGACTGTGTACTGTTGTCTGTGAGCCCTGCGCTCCTGCTAACGTCCTTCTCAACACGGGTGTCATGCGAATTCAGACGGACGAGTCTTTCCTGCACTGGCGTGTGTCCTTGCACTTGAAGATCTGGGGCGGTGGCAGGGCCTGTCCACTAAATTCCAGTAGCAGCCTGGTTGTTGCAACACCCACAAAAGGAGCTCCCAGTTAAGTGCAAGTGACTCTACGGTGCCATGCTGCCGCCAACTGAGTGGTTGGTTTCCCAGGTTTGGGAGAACCCCAGGGATTAGGCTGAGATGGGCGCAATCAGTAAGTTCACTATATAGATAAGCACTTAGGACGTGGCACTCACTTTGAGATTTCAAAATATCAAGAAATCCTACCTTTAGGATGTGAAAAATAACCACTGGGTTTTTCTGTCTTACAAAGCTGACGTGTAAATAATGCGTGTGTGTGGCAGATGAAAATCACCGAGGACGACCTGTGGATCAGAACGTACGCCCGACTCTATCAGAAGCTGTGCTCCTCTACCGGGGACGTCCCCATCGGGATCTACAGGACTGAATCTCAGAAGCTTACGACGTCCGAGGTTTGGAACGAGCCAACTGTTTGTTTTAATGTTTCATCTAACTGAATGCAGCCATTCCCCATCTCGGAAACAGACTTCTGAAAAATGTCATAGAAACGAAAAGAATGCTAGCACACAGCAATTTTCTGGGGAAAACAATCACAAAACAAACAAACAAAAAACTTAACTAGTTGTTTAGTAAACTATGCCAGAATTCCTCCAAATATTGTTGGCTAAGGGACTAATCTGGAGTTTGTGGATGTGGAGCTCTGAGTGTCTTTGTAGATGTAGGATTTTTCACTTCTAGAAGATTGTCAGGAAGCAAGTGAATGCTAAGTAGCCTTTTGATGTGTAAGGAAGTTCGTCAGGCCAGCGGCCTGCTTTCTAATACACCCCTCAACTCCACGTGATTAGACTGGACGGAGTGCAAGAGGAACACGGAGATAAGTGAGGAAGCAATGGAAACTCCCTTTGTTCAAACACTAGATTAAAGACTACCTTGAAGCCAAGAAAAAGTCTCAAGTAGCTAGGCCAGACCCCCATAGAGGAGAGCTCGTCATTTAAAATGCAAACTGGAGTCTATTAATATGGAGCACAATTTGTGATGGCCACATGTGGCTGCACACATGTCCACGTTGTGATGTGGTCGCATTATGAGGTTCTAAATAGTTTATATACACTTAGTGAACCATCACACTTCAAATTAAACTCTTTTACGTGGTAACTAACAATTTGAGATAAATGCATTATCCTATCTATGTTTATAAAATTATTTCATATAAATGATGGTTTATGTTCTTGAAATACTTTTCTTCTTCAGATACCTCAAAATTATTTGAAATTTTGGTTAACCATTTCTTCTGGTCTTATGCAAAATTACCTCAACAATACACGTTTTAGTAGGCCATGGAATCATTAAACAATTTGTGATAACAACAATGAACACCTGTATAGAAAAGAAGAACTTTCTAGAAAGCCTGAGAGTAATGGAGATTGTTTTTTAAATTCGTAGTTGGATATTTAAATAAGCGATACTGAGGTCAGCAGGAAACAGCTGAGTTGGGGTGAGTTTGGGTAGTTTTCAGAAGTTTGGTGGTTTCAGCAGGAACGCTGAAAGGGGCTTTGTGGACATGTCTGCTGCGGAAGCACTCGGTCATCGAGTGTGGTCCCTGCGGTCCACGGCACAGAAAGGAAGACCAAGTTAGAGAAGCTCAGGAATGACTGACGGGAGGAAGTCACCAGACGGTGACGTGTGTGAGTGAGACAGTGCGGTCAGATGCACCTACAGCTCGGAGAAGGCCGGATCTGCAAAGTTACGACTGGAGGTTAAGGGAAGACAAGCTCTTCCACGCCTAAGCCGTTAGCCGTGTCGTGTTTGAACGTGGTTCAGTGTGGAGACTTGCTTACCGCAGAGCACTGTCAGGGTCTCGCGTGGAGGCGTTGAGACTTGGAGCCTAGTGAGTTCTGTGCCTGGGTGAGTCCCTTTCCAGGTCAGCCATGCTGTGGCAGTGAGGGACCTTGCTGTGTGCTGTCCACAGCGCAGGGAGGGAGAGGGTCAGTGAGCACTCGTGTCGCCGTCAGAGAGCATTTAACATTGCACTTTGGTCAGTTCTCCCAGCACAAATGAAGATCGCCTCAGAGAAATATTTATAAATCCCCAAACCTCTACCCCACGTGACAAACCTCATCCGTGGGAAGATAACTGGAGACTGGGTTAAGCAGGCATGATACCTCCTGTCTTCCTGGACTGAACTCAATTCATCTTTTGGCCCATGTATTTCTATTTAAAATATATATTCTGCCTATCCTAGAAAAAAATGAGACAATTTAAATACCTAAAGATAAAAATAGGACCACTGAGCATTTTTATAATGGTAGTATTAGGGACAGAAAATATACAGAAGCAGAGGAATCAATATTACTCTACATCTAAAGTAAACCGACTGCTACAGTTGAGCTGGGATTTTATTTTCCCGGTAAACAAAGCAAAATTAGAAGTGTCGCATTACAGAATAACTGGAGCCTGGTAACATAAAAGGGTACATGCTTATTCGGAGAAAGAGCTGTTTTTTCTGGTCACCGTTAAAAGAACATGTGTAAAGGGGCAAAAATAAGGTCATTGTAGTTTTACAACACTGCTTGGGCCATGGGAACACACTGATTACTTTAGTGGCGTCCTGAGGAAGACAAGGGATGATAAAATTGTCACTAAAATCGCAGAAGGCCTGGAATACAATCTCGGGTTTTCTGGTGGGCAGAGCACGGCGGAAGGAGCGATCACACACACGTGCACAGAGTCAAGGCGGGTGTGTGCGTGGCTGGAGGACCCCCCGTGGGAATTGGGGTGCAGCTGCTCTGCGCCTTCTCCCCTGGTCATACCATGTGCCATAACGTCCATCTCAGGGGATTCTATGAACATCAGAGTCTCTTGGTTCACACTAACCAGCCTGGAAGGGCTTGGGCTCGGGCTCCTCTTGGTGACGAAGGACAGTATCTCGGCCCGCAATCCCCTGTCTACCGTTCCGACGTCGCAGAGCTCACTACACTCATTTGGTGGCAAAGCCGCACTTGAAGTGTCGTGAGGTTATTTATGTTTATTATTCCAGTTAAAGTAGATGTTCATACTCTTCTTTAAGAAAGATTATTTTTTTTTATTATAAAACGTTACCCGAGACCCACTGGGAGTATAACCCACCATACAGTATGTGATATAGTACTATCTTTCCCAAACCTGAAAAATTATGAATTAGTAAATGTTTTTGTTCCTATGTCCTGTTTTGTTTCGTTTCTGATAAAACATGTAGAACTGGATTTGCCTCCAGTTCTCCATGCACTAAAAGGTACATGTGCTTGAAGTACACTGTAACCAGTGAAACTTGGACTAGAATTTAGAAAGGGATCATTTCAAGGCATATTAATGTACCAACACCTTTACTATGTACACAGCAAATTTGTGCAATATTTAGTCTGATTGTTGGTCACCTTCATAGTCAATAAGTTCAGTAACTCTAAAACATGTGCCCAATGGAATAGTCATTGGCTGTCCCATCAACCAATCATTAAGCCTTTACTTACTATTACCCTGTAATGTAATATTTTAAATGTTACTAATATAAAAGTTCAGAAAATGACATTATTAAAATTATTTTAATAAGGATTAAGATAGAATAGTTTCAGAACTCTAGCTGGCCATTCTCTGCTGCGATTTGCTCAAACGATGTTTATATCATTGGGTCGTGTGTTAAGAACCCCGAGGTAAACAGTTTCAAGGAGCCTATAATCAAATGTTCATTATCCATTTTGTTATATTTGTAACATTATTTAGAATGGTAGATGTTAGCCTTGAGTTACGTTACCCCAAAGAATAAAATTTCACTTGTACCTATTGAAAAGTGAATACAATATTATTCCTTAAACTAATGAATAAAATAGTATGATTTTTACAGTTCCCAAATAAGTAGGGATTATATGACTGAACAGATAAGTTTTTTAGAGTCCATAGACATTGTGAAAGCTCAGAATAGTTGTGTGAACTTAACTAAATTTATACATAGGGAAAGAGCAATCTTATTATAAGATCTAAATTTAAAACTTAATACCAATAATGATTATTATGTGTCAATAATTATATCAAATATTCTCTTACAAATATAGTACAGGTAACCCCTGTATAACACGGCACTTTTATATCACGGTTTTACTCTTAACTTGGTTCGAGAATCAGGGGAACCCTCGGACAGCCTGGCACCCTAGAACATGGTCTCACGCTAACTCAGTTTGAGAATTAGGGGAATCCCCGAACAACATGGAACGTAGTAAGAGCTTTTAAGAGCAAAACGTGTCTCATTTAAAAATTTTCATTTGGGTGCGGATGTCGTGTCAGATATGATGGCAGAATTCTAAAATTTATTAGAATTTTAAATTCATTTTGATTGTGGAGTATTAAGCACATACATTTTAAAACTGTTTTTCTTTTAAATATATTATACATAGGTGAAAATTGCTTTAATAAAGGCATTTCTCTTAATTATAAAAATATAATAGTATGTGTTTTTAATTTTTGGAATCTGACCCCGTGTTTGTAACACAGATTGGCCTAACATGGCCTTTCAGAAACCTAGCGACCGCGTCATGCGGAGTTACCTGTAGTTTCTTTCATGAGCTCCCATCATTTTATTTTCTTGTCATGCACTTCTTCTTTCTAACAAAGCTTAGAAAGAATTTTTAGCAAAAAATAAAAACGAACCCACAAAAACCATAAGAAAACAAAACCATCTAACAAGAACAACTTTCTCGTAAACTTTGCAAACAGTAGCTTATTTTTTACCTAATTTTATTCAAAAGCCCGATGACAGGCTATCAAACACATGATTCGATGACACGTGTCACAGGGGCATCTGTCGCATGCTGTCTTTGTTGCTGTTGTCTCATGCATGTATTGTTGTCATTGTTTAAACTGTATTTTGTGTCTTTTTCCCTCCCTTCGTGTCAGTCTCGAGAAATAGCATCACAAGTAAGTATTTTGTCTGTTCCCTTTCCTCAAATGGCTTTGTACACGAATTCAGAGCTGTCAAAGGACAATAACACTAAAGACTGAACTCAGTATTTCAGGTTATGAAATAAAACAGATGAATTAAGCCGCAATGTTATAAATGCTCTGTTTTTAAGTTCATGTGTTTGTATCTCCCTCATAGGACTGACAGTTAATTTCAGGATTTGTCTTCAAATGTTATTTACTAATATGTGCTAATCAAGTCACATACTGTATAGTACCAGCCAGCCCTTACTGGGTCTGGGGGAGTCTCTCCTCAGGTGAGGTGCCCACCTGCAGTGCAGTCAGAAGGCTGGCATGCAGATTTCATGCCTCTTCTTGGTTAATCTGAGTTTTGAAAAATCTCTCCCCTTCAATACCGTGCGTAGTACAGGCAGATTAATGATCATCTTCCCTGCTTCACTCACAGGATGAAAAATCCCCAATGGGTGTTTGAAGGGTGCTCTAGGAAGCTAAATCCCTTTTTGCTGGATTTTAAGACCCAGCAGTGCCCCCTTAGCCAAGGTTTTGCGTTGAACAGTTTCAGTTACCGGCGGTCAATCACGGTCCCAAAATACTACGTGGAAAACTCCAGAAATAAACAATTCACAAGTTTGAAGTTGTGTGCCGTTCTGAGGAGCACCTTGAAATCTGTCATTGTCCCACTCCCTCCCACGTGGGACGTGATTTATCCCTTTGTCCAGCATATCCACGCCATATATCCAGTACCATAAGCTATTCTGAGAGGAAGAGACCACCTTCACGTAACTTTTATTACAGCGTATTGCTCTCATTGTTCTATTTTATTATTAGTCATTGTGGTTAATTTCTTGCTGTGCCTCGTTTCACTTTATCACAGGTATGTACGTATAGGGCGAAAAGAATATCGATTTGGAACTGCCGGTGGTTTCAGGTGCTCCCTGGAGGTCTTGGGACGTAGCCCCGTTGCATGAGGGATGAGTTTCTGCTGTATAGTGTAGCCGTTCCTTATCGATACACTCCCTATCCCTGTCCCCAGTGCATCTTTCTTCATTTATTTTGCTTGACTAAGTGAGGACTGGACTTGGAACCAGGTGATCTGCGTTTGGCTTCTCTTTTTACTAGCAATGTGTGAACCTGGGGTATTCTCGACACTCGGCAGAGAGACTAACTGGGAGATAGATGTATTACCACTTCACAAGGTAGAAAAAGGAAGCAATGTGTTAAGTAAATTTTCAGAGTAAGTGGCAAATAATTATGTGCAAAGTACACAGAGTCACACAGATCTTATTTCATTGTTCTTCACTGGCATCATCATTTCTAAGTGTATGAAACTGCATTAGAAAATGTCTACGGTGATAAACGTGTAAAACACAGTGAGTATTACCGGGATTTGGATAAATAGCTGAATAGCTCACAATTGTAGTCAAACACACATATAGTCACTAACCTCAAATTCATTCTAATTCACACACACACACACACACACACACACTCTCTCTCTCTCTCTCTCTCCGCCCCCCCAGAGGCTGAGCTCATCAGTCATTTTCTTTCATTTTCTGTCATAAAAAATTTTATCCTTGAATCTTGTCTTTTACTTTATTTTATAACTCCTACTCACAATATCATCTAGCTCTGTGGATCCTAATCTTGTTCCTTTCCAACCCCAGGAAAGTACTTCTGACCTGCATTATTGACTTTCTTTAACTTAATAGGAGTCTTACTGGCGCATTTATTAGCAAGAAGCTATTTAAATGAATCCAATCTCCTTGATTTAATTTAACTACATAGTCATGGCTTTCTGTCCACTTACTGTCATGCGTGGCACGGAGGTCAGTTTTGACTTTGCACTGCCACAGGAAGCAAATCAAGCCTTTGGCCACCGCTCCTGGTTGAGTGGCTGCTGGAGTCTAGCTAACCAGAACCGGATAGAAAACTGTAAGTTACTCTAAGTCAGCTAGGTCTTCAGAAGGGAGTGCTGGTCTTCAAACAACAGTATACTTGGATCAATATTACTGTTTTATGTCGATTCTTTACAAAAGAATATGAATATTCATATCTACCAAGTCCTGTATCGTTGTATCTGTTCTTTAATTAAAGCATTACATATATCACAGAAAGTTTCTTTCTACTGGTTCACTTACCCATCATGACATATGCTATAGAGCATTGGTTCTCAATGCTAGAAAAAGCAGGGAGCTACATGCGTGTGTGTAAAATGTTTGGGGCACAAAGGATTGGATGCTGTACTCATAGAGAATCACTGTTATACACTGTCATTGTTTTTCATAACCTACAGGTTTAGGCCCTTCCCTCTGGACTGTGATTTGCTGGAGGTGCTAGAGTGACAGCTCCCCTGACCTACCCAGCAGTGTTTAAGGTCTGCGCGCGCGCACACACACACACACACACACACACACAGACAGACACACACACACACACACACAGACAGACACACACACACACACAAAGGCTGAAATCACTGCTTTAGGCTATATATTCCAGTAATTCTGCAAAATGACGTGAAAACCGTGCTGTGACAGTGACAGAGCTGGCGATGAAAGTGTGACTCTAACAGTGTGAACTATTTGAATACCTTTCTGCATGTGTTAGACCTGTGTGCTTATTCAGTGTTATGTGACATGTTAATTTTTTTTTTTTTTTTGGTAAGTCAGTTTTGGAGGTTAAACTATGTGGCTATAAAAGAATATTCTCTATACACATATACAGTTATGCGAAATACATAAAAACCCAAATGTATATACCCAAAATGACGTTTTACGTGGGCAGAAGATGTTTCTATATTTAGTTATTTCTAGACATAAAGCGAACCAGTTAGTTACGAAAAATCACTTTTTAGTTTTTTATACCAAAGCCAACGATGATGAGCTCAGTCTAGATCCGGGCTGGACTTTGACTCTAACCTGTCAGACACACATCCACATGTTTTCTTCAGCAACAGCTCCGAACATCTTCAGTCATAAATCAGAAAGCACACTTTTAGGTCTATTGGAAAACCTATAAAACTGTTCATAAGGGACTCATGAATCCAGATTACAAACACTCACTTTAAAGCTGCTGGCAGAATTGATTTATTTCAGATGCCACTTTGTCCCCCACACCGCTCAGTACCTACGACATGAAGAACTGCTCAGTAAAACATGGAGGGTTGCACCGAGTCGCTTCGGTGTGTGTGCAGAGTGCGGCAAAGGAACCTTTGATGTATTTTGTGAATCTGACACTTTCCACCTTACTGGAAACAATGAAAGTAAATTAAGCTATCGTAGGCATAAGAAATAATTTATTTATCAAGTTTTCGATTCTTATTCCCGTGAAGAAATATTTTCAGCCTTTTTTCAACCACATTAAGTTTGATAAATATTTGGAAAATAACATAACACTTAAAAATGATGTTTTAAATTTATATGAAAATTGTTGAAGTGGCTACCTGAAGTCTTAATTTCCTCATTGGTATCCATTATTGCAAAACCATGGTATTAAGAATTTTAATATTTCCCACTTGAATTCTGATAGCTAAAATAAGGTTTCTAAAAAAATAAAATTAATGAAATGTCCTCTTCCCATGCAGATATGAAGGTTAAATTATTTTTGATATTGCTCTGATACAGTACTGTTTTGAAACCAAAAGGTGCATGAATATTTATATTTTTATTGAATTTAAATGTGAGATAATGTCGTAGCTTGCCACTAGGTGTTGCACTGACAGAGCCTCCGTAATGTATATTCACTTTAGAGGATTTTACTGGATCTACCTCTTGACCTGACTTACGTTGGTAACTTAAATTCTATGACCTTGAAAGGTGAGAACACGCGCACGCTGCGGCTGGGAGGGGCGCAGCCAGAGCAGGAGCTGGGCCTTCGCACGGCAGCACTTCTGGACAGGAAGGCTTCCGCTCTGGTCTGCGGCGCGTGCACACGCCTCCTGGTAGGGAAGCTACACATTTGCAAACACGAAGCTTCCAGTGTTAAGGCCTGTCATCAAAGGAGGGCTTCTTGCTTGCAAAGCGGGCTTGGCAGTGGGAGTGCGTCAGAACCGACCTCATCAACGTGCTCGTCGTTTCTCCCGCCTGTGGAGAATGGTCTGACTTACGTTCTATTTGTGATTCTAGAATATATTTGGGGGACGTTAATATTTATAACATATGTTCACGTTGAATGCTGAGAGCAGTTCCTGAAACATGTTTTAACATGTTAACCAGAAAACATTTCATGTGGTGAAAAATGAACGCATGAACTAAAAAGTGCTTACGGTTTGCTTCTGGGTCACTGTTTTTTTTTTTTTTTTTTTTTTTTTTTTTTTTTTTTTTTTTTTTTTTTTTTGCTTTTTGGTATGTGGGCAGCTCCCTGGCTGGGAATCGAACCCAGGCTGCAGCCCTAAGCCGCTACACCACCAGGGAGCTCCCTGGGTCACGTTTTACAGAGTTCCTTCCAATGCCGTCTTTAAAAGAGCAATGACTCAAAAACCTTTAAAATACTGATGCCAAAAACAAAGCTGTTTTCATAATTTTTATTTAAATTCCATGTGAAGTACGTGTAGTAGATTTAGAAAAGTCCATTACAGGGACTTCACTTGAATAAACTTAGTTGTTTTTGTGGTTTCACAAAACTCTATGCTAATGGTCCTTTGAGAAGAGAACTCCTGAAACAGAAAATGTTAATCCTTTATTAACATAGTGGGGGATGCAAGGACATTTTACCTGATTCATATACAGTTTCAAGAGCGCATGCTGTTCCCTTTTAATAGTTACAGTAATGAAAAATTGGTATCGATGACGACGATTTTGCTCTTTCTGGGAAAACACTCATGAAATGCATTAGCAAGGGATGAACAGAAGCGCGGGCCAGAGTTGCTCCTAACGTGTCTAATACCCGTCTCCCTCTCCTCTGAAGTCTCAAATATCTATCAGTGCGGAAGAGTGGGAAGACGCCAGGGAATGGAGGGAGCCCGGCCACCACCGAGGCAGCCACCGCAACTCCATGTCCAGCGACCCGCCGGACCCCCCGCTGCTGAGGAGGAAGAGTTTGCAGTGGGCCCGAAGACTGAGCAGAAGAGGCCCCAGACACTCTGGTAAAACAGCTGAGAGAGTAACGCAGCAGCGCCTGAACCTCTACAGGAGGTCAGAGAGACAAGAGCTCGCTGAACTTGTGAAAAATAGAATGAGACACTTGGGTCTTTCTACGGTGGGATATGGTATGCTCTCTACAAATATTGTGTGGTGTGGACTTGTGCTTGCGGGCCGCTAGTCGTTGTAGGCTTGGCTCTAATCTCGTACGCTGAGGGCCATTTTTGTCTCACAGGTCAATTGGAAGGGATGAGGGACAAATCTCCTGCAGGAAATTTTAATGATGGTAATAAAAACAAAGCGCTAAAAATTTTACGTATTTGCTTAGTTCTCTAGGCATTGTGATGAACACATTACATGAATTAGCTTCCATTTAATATTTACGGTAACTCTTGCTTTTTAGAGATAAGGAAACTAAGCCCAGTAACTTGCTAATTAGCTTGGTAAGAGCATGGCTGAGATGAATGTCCAGTTCTGTTTGGCTCCAACGTTTCTTTCACACACACACACACACACACACACACACACCCACACCCACACCACACCC